>APFE030446451.1:0-15724 GCA_000404065.3 Pinus taeda
ATCATTTACCTAAATAAATATCTATAATAATAATAAAAAGTAAATACGATGCCGAGAAATGAGGATATAACCCTTAACTCTTCTTGGACATGATAAAATAACAACCCCACATTAGAAATACAACTTTAAAAGCATTTACCTTACTCATAACAACATGACAATGAACACATCCACAAATATTAAAAGTGTATTTCTAGAAGTTGATGATGTATTACACATCACCATATAAAAATGAATTTCTAAAAGTAGAGTAAATGACATCAATGTATGCTCATAGACCTAAGGGATGATGGAATCAAAGTCTTCTAATAGACCTAACGGGATGCTGAAATCTTTAAAGGACAGGAATTACCAAGGGTAAAGAAGGGGTACAGTAAAGTACAAGCAAATAATTAAATCATATTTTGCTCTTGACTTTCAAGGAAAATGTCACAGGTACTCACCAGGTAAATCTCCATATGAGGCGAGGCCATAGTAAGGTACTCAAACCGTTACTCTGACAGAAGGTTCTCCCACGTCCAGGTTCAGCTTGCTTGTCTCGCATATCAAACCCGGGTTTGTAACAGCCCTGGGGACTGAATCATGAAATTCACAGCAACATGATGAATTAGAAGGCCACTCATGATGGAAAGGAAGCAATCGGGGCATCGTGGGCGGAAGGCTGGGCAGTGGAGCTTCAAATTTGAGCGTTTGAAGCACCTGTCTTATTTTGGGTCTTTGCTTACACTCAGGATGACAACACCACAATCCAACCACCATCAGCTTATTCATTTCTTCTGCATCAAACTCACCATTTAATTTATCGTCCGCAGCCTCCAGCAGGCGGTTTTCGCCATACAAATCCCATACCCACTCCGCCAAAGGCCAGTAAGAGCCAGGCCCGTATAAAGCGGGCTTTCCACAAGCTATTTCTAGGCAAACTACTCCAAAGCTGAACACATCCGTCTCTGCATTAGCTACACCCGCCATAACACACTCTAATGCAAGGTACCCCTGAGTACCGCTCGGTGCAGTGAAAAGCGAAGTATGGCCGTCCTCTATTATGCGAGCCAACCCAAAGTCACCCAACTTCGCTTGGAATTCTGAGTCCAACATTATGTTGCTAGATTTTATATCTCGATGCACCACTCGCTGTTCAAATTCGTCGTGGAGATACATAAGAACCAGAGCCAAATCACATGCTATTTTATATCTAACCTTCCATTCCTGCGCAGGCGGATCCGGTCCTGTCGAGGATCTGAAGAGGTATTTGTCGAGACTTCCATTGGACATGAATTTATAAACAAGCAGCAATTCGTCGGGTCTCTCGTGGCACCAGCCCAACAGTGGAACCAAGTTGCGGTGCCTAAGCTGACCAATAATGGTGACTTCTGACAAATACTCTTTGCTCCCTTGTTGCGATCCAGCGGAGATCCGTTTCACAGCTAGGGTTTCCCCAGAATTGTTGAGAATACCCTTGTGAACACTTCCAAACCCTCCCTCGCCCAGCTTTTGGTCTTCGTTAAAGTTATTAGTTGCGGCCCTGAGCTCCTTATATTTATATTCACGAGCACGCCAACCCTGTACGCGTAAATCTATTTCACGGTCAAGAGTTATTCTATTCTGTAACCTGTATGATCTGGCTTTCATGTGCCTTATTACATAGCAGAATAACACGAGAAGCATGGCCAAGACTGCAACCAAGAAGAAAATGACGATTATTATATAGAGTTTAATGCCATGATCAGTCCAAGGAGTTTGGATTGAAAATCTCCACGAGATGATACTGTGTAATTGGTGGGAAAGCCCCGTTGAAGCCGAGAAACCAACAAGAACTTTTTCAGGAAGATACTGTGAAAGATCTATTCCGTATGAAAAAATGGGGTTTGAGGGTCTGGAACTATCATTGGCGGCCAGAAACACCTGTAACATCTTCTCTGTGCCATTATAGTCAACCCATGCATTCCATGTTATATTGCGATTAAGGCGCAGGTCCGAAGGCAACAAGTAGGTCTTCACGGAAGTAATATTGTTGACATCAATTCCCAGGTGATTATCATTCGGATCATGGGGATTCGTGGTATGGTACCCGTCCGAATTCGCATTTTTGAATGTATCGAATTCAACAGCGACTGTCTGTGTAGAGTTTCTGCCGTTGGTGGTCTCATTGAACAGACCCAGCCACATGCCCGAACAGTTCGCGGGAGGCTCAGACCCGAATGGCGCCATGAAAAATGCAAGCCCGTCTGCGTAACTTGAAAGATTGTTTGAATTTTGTAATCTGTTGTTTATAATGAACTGAAACTGAGTTTGGAAGTCGCCAAGTTGTTGAGAACGTTTACTCCAGAGTGTGATGGGATTTTTGTATAGTGCCCAACCAAAGCTCCAATCAAAATTATCAGTAACAGTGCTTTTTGTAAGATATAATCTGTTCTCCAATACATTTGCATCCCCTTTAGTAGCAATATAATACCGATTGCTCTGATTAAAATAGGAGAAGCCGAAGTCCATGTCTGCTTCTGTAAGCAAAGTTAGAGAGCTTGTAACAATGAGAATCGATGATAATATTTTTGAGATTCTGCCCTTACCCATGACCTACCCTACTGATTTGCTCCTTCGTTCTGTGTGATTTTGCTTCCTGGACTCGATTTGTCTGCTGCCTGGAATCGATTTTGCTGCCCGAGTACTAGGGAAATCTCCCCTCGCTTGCAATTTCTTTGGAAGGAAGGAAGCGATAAGGGTAATTGAACTAATTAGATAAGAATTAAAATAGACATAAGAAAGAGGAGGGACGAGGAAGGTACAGAGAAATAATGAGAGATGATATGTTGGGAAAATAATAAGGGGGCAATTTGGAAGGAAGGAAGGGATAAGGCTAATTGAACTACTTAGATAAGAATTAAAATACAAATAAGAAAGAGGAGGAAGGTTCAGAGAAATAATGAGAAAAATAATGGGAGATGATATGTTGGGAAAACTAATAAGAGGGGGAATTAATGCAAAAGCTGATAGATATAGGTATTTTTAAGATTAGCTTAATTTAAACTCATTTTTTGGGATGTTTTTCAATTTTTAGGGTTTATCTGATAATAGTGAGTTATAAAAAATAAAGTGGGAAAGAATTTTAAATTGATCAAAATAAATAAAGTGTTTTGATTTAGAAGAGTGTTTTGTAATGGTAGATATTAATAACTAAACGTTAAAATCAACTATGTGCTTTTTTAGAGGGACGCTTTGAAGGGATGGCCAGTCTGCCCAATATAACTACCCATATGGGCAGGGTATTTGATAAATATCTAGGTTAGCTTGGGGTCAGACTTATCTTTGGATTACTTAAACATCTACTTCAACGTGAGAGAGCTAAGATTTCCTGAGAAAACTATGAAAACCATTTTTAAACCTCACAAAACATTTCATAGTTTAACATAACATAACTTTACAACATCTCTTCTATAGTAGGAGGCCACTAGTATTATGGAAAGTCCAAAGTTCATAATTCAAATTTATGATTCCAACACTTCCTATTATATTCTCGTCAAATTTGACTGCAAAATAGGTCTACAAAAAAGCTACTAAGGAAAAATAAAAACTATGGACCTCTTATTTTTTTTAAATATAATTTTACATTTTAATTATATATATTTGGAATTTTATTTACATAATAGCTTATTATATATTTATTACCTTAACTTAAAACTTAAATTTATTTTGATTTTAAATCAATTTTAATATTAGTAAGAAGAAAAAAATATGTCTAAATTCTTTATCTCAAGGTTTATGTGTAAACACTTGTTTCTCCAACATTAACGTTACATATGTTATTGAATGCTTAACACGTGGTTTCTCCATATTAAAGAGTTCAAATCTTTCTAAATTAACTCAAGATATAATTTCATAAAAATGATTTAGAGATATAATAAAACAACTAAACAATAAAATATACCTCAAATAATATTCAATATATTTAAAATAAATCCTAACAAAATTATCGATAAATAAAACATAAAAATAATACATATACTATTAAAAAAACTGACAAAAATATATAATTTTCAATTCTATATTATAATTATAGTTTTTTTTAATTAAATTAATTTAAAAAAATGAAAAACACTCCATCTATTTCCAAAAATGTATTGCCACACATAGTTAAAAAGAGTCCAATAATTCAGCGATTTTGACATTTCCCTACACCCCTACTAAACAAAATCTTAAACAGTGAAGAGCCATTCCGATTTCCTTGGCCATTCTTTGCTGCCCTCACAAAGAAAAGGATAAAGGATATTTCTATATATGGAATATATAGAAATAAAGCTTATCCGGGGTTCCGGAGAGCTATTGGTGAATAACGATGGGGAAAAGTTAAAATACCCACGGTGTTAATGGATGCGAATTTCTGCTGACGTTAGTTTAAATATTTTTTTTAATTCTCATGCACAATACATTATTGTGGATTATTTTGTAATGGTCTTACTTCTAAATGCTCCATAGCAACGTAGATACGTAAACATATCTGTTAGAATGGTAGATACGTAAATGGGGTGTAACGAGGTCATGTTTCATTAGAGCAAAAAGTAGGGCCCAGATATGTTTTTCCTAACCTAATTTAAATTAACTACCTTTATTATTATAAATAATGGTAAATTAGTTTTTATTTATTTATTTTTATACACAATAAATGTATATTTAAAATAAATTTACATCAATTTTTTACATTATTCTAATAATAGTGAGAGGTATTCTATATTTCATTGTGAAAGCTATGTTATCATGTCATATAAATGAGGCATGTTTTTTTTCTGAAATCACAATATTCTATTCTTTCCCATCTATGCATAAAATTACATATACTTTTAATCATTAAACTAATTCGAACTATATTAAACATATTTATAATTAAATATTTTATTTTTAATATAGAAATACTAAACCAGCAAAGATCTATTTTAACACTGGATCTATAAGTGTGGAGAGGAAAATAAAAAATCGAGTTGCAAAACTTTACGCAAGTTTTATGCTTAAAATGAGGTTTGCACATTGAGAGATTTGACTATATTACATATTTATAATTAAATATTTATTTTTAATATAGAAATACTAAACTAGCAAATATCTATTTTAACACTGGATCTATAAGTGCGGAGAGGAAAAAAAAAATTGAGTTGCAAAACTTTACGCAAGTTTTATGCTTAAAATGAGGTTTGTAGATTAAGAGATTTGATCCCCTCCGCACTTGATACATCTAGAGTTAAGGTGAATCTAGACTAGCACACAAACTTAATCTTTCCTATTTCACATAATTATAAGGTTTATCTAATGGCACTTTAAAAATCTTGTACTAATCATTGAAGTAACCAACATAAATACAATATACTATACTTGTGCCTTAGTCATATTTAGTAATTCGATTTTCCACATAAGCAAGATGACTTGGATGGAAGTTAACTTGTGTGACATGGCTTTGTCTACTAGTTTACTTAGTAAATTCAAGTTAGAGGCTAGAAGTAGAGTTATGAATGTAGTGATTGCAAAAATTTAGCAATCTAGTTTAGTTATTTTTAGTTTGACTTAGTTAACTAAGCTCAAGTAACTAGTTGAGTCAGTTGATAGTCAATTGAGTAGTAGAACTATTGTTACTCAGTGATATCTTAGTTGAGCTAGTCAATCAACTAAAAATATCCCACGCATGCATGGAATTCAAATTTGCTAGCTAGAGTGGAGGAAAAAGCACATTGTAATTATAAATTGTATACTAGTTGAGTATACAGCCTTGGTACTTAAGTAGGTGAATCATTCCTTGGGAATTGCGTAAGAAAATATGACAAAATTCCTACTTTTTAGGAGTTAATTTCCTCCATCATTTCACAAGGAAATTGGAGCAAGTTGGGTGTAACAACCTCGAAATTAAAACATCCAACTACTTAGCATAGAATTTTTAAGAAATATGAGCAGAGACAACTTACTCGTGGTGATGATATTCCTTACTTGTGGTTTCAGAGTTGAATGCTATTTGAATCTTACTGACCGCAACAAAGTTTTGGGGATGACTCTCCACCCAACCGTAGGCTCAGTTGCATATAATCTTTCTACAACTAGCCACCATTGAGCTCTCAATCAACATACTACTGCCAAGGAATCCTTTGTCTCGCAACACTTTTCTCCCAAGAGAATGGATGAGGGAATGATGGGATGATCTCTCATCTTCCTCATCGTCTATTAAATAGAACAAACAATGGAAAGGGGACCGCATGCACACACTCCATGTGTCAACATGCAACTTTTATTTCTTTATTTTAAGTTTAACATAATTTATTAATTCTCTTAATATAATTATTTCTTATTTATTTCCTTTATTTGATACTTTATTTATTTTTACTATTTTATAGTTTTCTAATTTAACTATTTCTTTATTGTATTTTATTTTTTTGTTAATTTACTTATTTTATATTTATAGTTTATTTTTATTTTTATTATTTAGAACTCTAATATTGTTATTTACTTTTTATTTGTTATATATTAATATATTTTTCTTCATTAATTATTTATTTACTATTATTACCTTTCTTATGTATCATTTATCTTATTATATTTTATCTATATATATACTTATTATTTATTATTTTTATTATTATTAGGGGACATTACATTGGGGCCTTGAATTGGCTAAGTGTTGGCCAGAGTAGAATAGTCAGCAAGAGAATAGGTATACAGTGCAGGTTGGGCTTCAGGACCGAAGCGTGACATTGTAATAGTTTCTCATTCTCATCCAATTAATGAAAAGTAACTAATGATTTTTTTGCCAGTTGGGTTCCCTTGGGAATCATTGTGTTGTTGTGGTGTTTTAATGGTTGCATGCCATTGAATGTGTTTCTCAATTGTGATTTCCATTTTGTAGAACAATATAGGAAATTTGTAATCTCTCATTTTCAATTCCAATACATGAGTAGTAGAAAATTTATATTAATTTATACATGGTATTAGAGTAGAAATCACACTAGAAACTAGTCTATTGAGCTTTTCGTTAAGATATTTTAATTTGCAGATTTAGTGAAGTAGTTTTCTTTCATACAGGAAAATGTATTTCAACTAGTTGAGGTTGGAGTATGCTCTTGAGGGAAACTTGGATTTCATAGCCTAGAAGGATAGGATGGAAGCAGTGCTCAATGATAATGGTGTGTTGGAGTACACCAAAACTGACATTCCAAAGCTAGCAATATCACATGCACAACAGTTAGCATAGTGGAAGAAGGATACTACAAAATCCATGAGGATCATCCTGGGGGGTGTCAGAGACCACATAGTTTCTAATTTACATGGCAAGGAGACTCCCTTTGCTATGTGGAAGACCCTCACTAAGATTTTCGAAAATGGTAGTGATGCTAGAAAATTGGCATTGAGGGACAAGCTTAGAAACATGTGAATGCAAAAAGGAGAAACCATTCCACATTATCTCTCTAAGTTCACTCAGTGTTGAGATCAGCTTGGAGGAGTTAGAGAAAATATTCCCTCTTCAAAACTAGTGAGCCTAGCTCTCCTGGGGCTTCCAAAATCCTAGCATAGCTATGAGGACTCTGTAAATTGAAGGGACAAATTGCTAAAATGGGAGAGACTTTTGTTTGATCTAGTGTAGAAATAAATTTGGTGGAATAATAGAGATGGAGTAACATCCAAATATGAGGCTGAAGATAATTTTTCCTTGGCTCGAAAGGCTGAGAAATTCAAGGGAAAGAAGGACCAAAGCAAACTTGAGACCAACAAAAATTTTGGCAAGAAGTAGGAATTAAGCAAGATAAAATGTTTTCACTGGCATGAATTCAGGTACTATGTAACAAAGTGTTTGCAAAAGAAGTCTAAAAATAAGCCTTTAGGAGGAGTACGAAGTGAAACACTTGCCTCACAATTCGAAATAGAATTCACCTTGATTGAATGCATGTCCAAAACTATGACCGGGAGTGTGTGGTATATAGATTCATGTGCCTCGTTCTGTATGACAGGATCTAAAGAATTCTTCAGTAACCTATAGGAGAAGGATCTCTAGATGCACATAGAACTTGGGGATGACACGTGGTATAGTACCAAAGGAATTGGTACAATAACCTTTAAGAGGGAGCTAGGCTCTCATCTTGATTTGAAATATGTCATGTATGTACTTGGGCTAAAGAAGAACCTAATCTTTAGAGATATATTGGAGGATCGTGACTATGATGTTGTCTTCTATAAGGGGAAATCCTTTCTAGATCATGTAGCTACCCGATAAGTGAAACATATTAGAGTTCAAGTGAAGAATCTCTACAAACTTGAGGTGTAATCTTGCACTGAATTGAGTAGCAAGGCAGGATAAGTGCATAGTCAGGATGTCAGAGAACTCTAGCACAATCACATGGGGCACTTACAACAAGGGGCCTTGAAGATCATGTAATAGATTAGCATCGGTCTCTCTAAATTCACCCTTGACCAACATCATATCTTCAAGGGATGCACTTTAGAAAAATAGCTACAGGACCCCTAATAGCTAAACAATCACTCTAGATGCCATTCCCCTAATCACTAATCTAGAGCCTCAGTCACTCCCATAGGCCTGCTTCCTAGTGACTTCATTCTTTTTCAAGAAGTTTTATGCCAACGCCCCGAGATCTGAGCCACTTTTCTAGGGATAGGATCTAGACCTCTCTCCAAAACTTGATGAAACTCCCATAAATGATAAATAACATAGATATTAATCAATGGATTTACCTAGCCCGTTCTAACCATGACAGTCATTATGTCAAAACACATTGAGAACACGAGAACTATAGGTCATGAATGCATATTTGAACATAGAGATTTGAAACTTATTTGAGGTTTACCAAAAAGGACTAGTTCCCTCTCACAATAGTTGCAATAACATCCATTAGGTCATGCATTCATTAACCATTCATTTATTAATCAAACATGATAATAGCCATAACTTGGATCTATCATAAAACCATGCTTATAACCTAGATATAGGCGAATAACTAAAATTATAGAACAACCATTAAAGCCACATAATAAGAAGTACATATAATCATAGGATACAATGAGTAACTTAGTTCTTATTGACATATGCAAAATCCAACCAATTTAGGGACCTCCATGTAACACTCAACCACAGATTGGGTTGAACCAAATCTTTCTTTCAACCAATCACCCCGATGCCATATTCCAAACATGAATGTGGGATCCCATGGGATAAACTAATCCATTAACTACCAAGGAAATCTAGAGGTTAAACCACCTCTACCCTCACACTATCGTGATCTCACCTAAACTAGTCCCAAGATAAAAACAACTAAACTGAGCTTGGATACCTAGGAATTTATTCACTCCCTTAAGGGAGTTTCCTATCTCCACCCACCTGTTAAGGGCTTCCCAGAGAAAAAAATCTCTACCCGCAACACTTGGGATTTTCTTAATACCACCTCACCTAGATCCAAAACCTTCCGGAAATCCAAAGCTCAACTAAGAATAAATCCCATCACACCATGCATGTCTAGAAAATGGAAAGGAAAGAATAAAACCACTACCGAAACTTGACAAAACCCATCCCTATGATAACAATGAACTAAATATACACATGCATATACCATGCATTCCAAAACCAGCTAGGAAAGCATACATGCAACCTATTACATGCAAGTATTCCAACTGAAGTAACTTGATCCAACCTTTCCTTGCTTGATCCTTGACTTCCTTTGATTTCCCTTTCCTTCCCTTGTTTGATTGCTTTCCTTCTCCTCTTGGTTCTCTTCTCGTCTCTAAAACTAATTCCAAACTAAACTGATAAAAGGCTAGCAAAAATTTGTGAACTAATCCTCAAAAGCCTTTTTATCATTGATGCCTCTAATTTTATTCATTTTCCCTCTAATTTCCTTCAATTTCCTCCTCACATGCAACCTATGACCTTTCACCTTTCTTTTCTCCTATATTCCTTTATTTTCATAAATAAAATGCCAATAATGCCTTTTTCCCTTTTCAATGCTTTTGCCAATTTCCCCTTATCCATAATAAACAACAAGTGATGCCCACTATGATGATTTCCCCAACATTCAACTTGGAATATGTGTCCCATGACCTTGGTCTTATTTTTCCTTTATTAACTTTATTACATGAAACTTTGACCCAGGGTTGTTATAAACCCCTACCCCTTAAGGGAACATCATCCTTGGTGTTCAATGACACCTACAAGCAATGAAACAGATGAAAAAACAAAACATACTACCCATGGAGCTTTATAACCTAGCTTGTTGTAGTATGTACAATGCACAATCCGCTTGAAAGAAAAAACATCATGACAAACATGAAAACATGACAACCATACTGCTTATTGGAGCTTGATAACACAACTCATTGTGGTATTTAAAATATCAACCATACATAAATATGTACATATACCAAAAAATCATTTGCCTCCATCAAAAAATAATGAAGAATACATAGCCCACAACTGATCAATTGTCTCCCATGTAGCTTCATCGGGCCCAAAGTGCTTCCACTACACTTTAGATTGTTTGATTGCTCTGTTCCAGAGAATGAGCTATTTCAACTGCAATATGTAATGAGGTTCCATTTGGAATTCCCCTTCTCGATCCACATGTAATCAAACCAATCAATCACATGATCAACATCCTCTACATATCTTTTAAGCAATGAAACATGGAAAACATCATGGAATTTCACTGTCAGGGGTAGTGCAAGTCAATAGGCCACTGGTCCAATCCTCTCAAGGATCTAGAAAGGCCTACAATATCGAGGTGCCAACTTGGAACATGAACCAATCCTCAAGGAACTCTTCTTGGTCTTGATGTGAAAGTACACATGCTCCCTAACTTAAAACTCCTTAAATTCCTTGTTTTGGTTTGCATAACTCTTCTTCCTGTCATGGATGCGTCTACATTCTTCTTGATAACCTTCATTTCCTATGCCATTTTTGGCAACATGTCCAGTCCTATAAGTACCCTATTTACTGGATCACTCCAACTGATGGGAGTATTATAAATATGCCCATAGAGTTCCTCAAATGGAGTCATCCTTAGTGACTCCTGATAACCAATATTGTAAGAAAGCTCAACCAGTGGAAGATACTCCTCTCACTTCTGTTTTTGTTGCATCACATATATCCTCAACATATCCTCCAAGATCTTGTTGACAATCTATGTCTGTCCATCTATCTGGTGATGATAAGTTGTAGTGAAGGCCAACTCTATACCCAAACTTTCAAACAACTCCTTCCAAAACTTAGAAGTGAACTTAGCATCTCTTTCTGACACAATATTCTTCAGAACATCGTGAAAGCTCACATATCTCCTTCATGAAGACTTGTGCTACCTCACTAGCTAAATAAGTAGTCTTCACTAGTATGAAATGAGCTACCTTACTCAACTTGTCAACCATAACCAAAATGGAATCATGCTGCTCTGATGCCCTCAACAAACCTATAATGTAATCCATGTAAATGACCTCCCATTTTAATTATGAAATCAAAATAGGTTGTAAAAAACTAGCTAGCTGCTTAGACTCAACTTTCACCTCCTGAAAATCCAAGCATATAGCAAACAAACTCTGCCACTTCCTTCTTCACCGCTATTAATGTATTTTTGTATCCTAGGTGACTTAAATATGGCTTGACATAAAAATCTCTCAAGATAAGTTGCTTGAGTTCATTGTCATCTGACACATAGATCCTGACCCTAAATCTGACCAAGCCATTTACAGTGATACGATAGTCCACATCCTCATCACATGTACCCTGTTGTAACCTATGCTTAAGATACTAGCACTTGTCATCCTGTTTTCCTACTTGTAGGATTAGGTCTTGTAAATCTGTCCCATAAGAACTCATAGTTGCAACATGGATTACTTTCACTCTCCTACTGAAATAAGCTACAACCACGTTCTCCCTTCCTTTAATGTATCTAATCTCAAAGTAAAAGTCACTAAGGGTGGCCAACCATCTATCTTGTGTGGAATTCAAATTTGGTTGGTCCTATAGGTACCTCAGCTCACTTTAATTGCTCATCAATACAAACCTCATGCTAAGAAGATAGCGTGTCCACATCTTCAATGCTTGAATGATCGCTGCCAAGTCAAGGTCACGAGTCACATAATTTTGTTCGTGCTCATTCAGTTTCCTGCACTCATAACACACCACTTGTCCCTCCTTCATTAGGACTCCGCCGATTCCTCTCTTGCAAGCATATGTGCACACCACAAACTCTTTATCTGGATCTGCAATCTTTAATACTGGAGAATTTGTTGACAACTACTTCAATTGCTCAAAAGTTGTTGCAAATTCTTCTATCCATTCAAATTTCTTTCCCTTCCTCTGCAAGGATGTAATAGGATATGAAATCTGTGAGAAGTTCTGAATGAACCTCCTATAATAATTTGCTAATCCCATGAATGATATGACCTCATCCACATGTTTCTAAGAGCTACCCATTTCATGATAAATCTTATCATTTTCGGATCTACCGTTATTCCTTCCTTGGAAACCACATGCCCCAAGTATTGTACCTCTTCCTGAGAGAAGATGTATTTGCAAAGATTTGTATACAACTGATTCTCTCTTAGCAATGTCAATACTGTTGCTAAATGTTTGACATGCTCTTCCTTGTTCTTAGAATATATCAATATATAAACAGTGAATACAATAACAAATTTGTCTAGATAAGGACGCAACACACTATTCATCAAGCACATAAAATTATCTGGAGCATTAGTCAAACCAAGGTATGTTTTTCCGAACCTAATTTAAATTAACTATCTTTATTATTATAATTAATGGTGAATTAGTTTTTAGTTATTTATTTTTATAACATAATAAATTTATATTTAAAATAAATTTACCTCAATTTTTTACATTATCTAATCAATAGTGAGAGGTATTTATATTCTCATTGCGAAAGAGATGTTATCATGTCATATAAATGAGGCAAACTCTTTTTTTGAAATTACATATTCTATCTTTCCACTATAGTTTTTGTCTTGGATTTAAAATTACATATACTTTTAATCATTAAACTAACTCCGAACTATATTAAACATATTTAAATTAAATATTTTATTTTTAATATAGAAATACTAAACCAGCCAAGATTCATTTTAACTCTGGATCTATAATTGTGGAGAGGGAAAGAAAAACTCAAGTTGCAAAACTTTCCACAAGTTTATGTTCAAAAAAGGGATTTGGACGTTGAGAGATTTGACTATATTAAACATATTTATAATTAAATATTTTATTTTTAATATAGAAGTACTAAACTAGGGAAGATCTATTTTAACACTGGATCTATAAGTGCGGAGAGGAAAAAAAAATCAAGTTGCAAAACTTTACGCAAGTTTTATGCTTAAAATGAGGTTTGCAGATTGAGAGATTTGATCCCCTCTGGACTTGATAGATCTAGAGTTAAGGTGAATCTAAACTAGCACACAAACTTAATCTTTCCTATTTCACACGATTGTAAGCTTTATCTAATGGCACTTTAAAAATCTTGTACCAACCATTGAAATAACAAACATAAATACAATATACTTGTACTTAATGTATCCTTATATTATAAATACTTTGTGAACATTCTAAATATCCTGTATAATTTTTTATATTTTAGAACATTTGAAAAAATAAATAAATGAATACAAATATTTACACATATTTATTTATAAATAACATTTTTATTTTTACTATATATAAACATGTGTAAAATTTAAAGTTGGTTTTTTATTTAGGGAAAACATACACCAAAAGGTCGTAAAAGAATCCTAGTTTAAGAATTAGATGTCTCCTAAATTGATTTGTTTTGGTAAGGCTTTTTTGGAATAAATTTGAGCCGGGCATGGAATCACAATTGTTTCTAAAATTTTGAATATACTAAATTTATTTATATATTTATAAAACATTTTAACCATAATAACAATCACAAAAAAAGTCTTTAGAGAATAAAGAAATTTATCACTAAATTTTCTTAAAAAATAAATAAAAATTTACTCTTTAAAAAAGAGTAAATATCTTTTAAAAGACATTCATTGAAAAGAACTTAGATCAAATGGCCCAGGAAGGATAGGGTAAACAATATTCCACTCACGTTGAGTCTCTATAATTTGTGAAAGAGTTATCTTTAGTACGACTTTTTGAACCAAAAAACTATAAAACCTATTTTACAATCATGAAAGTTTGACCAAAAGGCCGTGGAAAGATATAAAGGATATTTCCACTCATCACCGGTCTCTATAACGTGCGCCATACTTAGACCAAAAGGCCATTTAAAACATCCAGGAATGTGCCTTTGCTTCATTTCCTATGAAACGAAAATAATCAAAGAGGAAAGTAGAGAGTACGAAGTGTAACTAGTAAAAGAGTTATCTTTAGTACGACTTTTTGAACCAAAAAACTATAAAACCTATTTTGCAATCATGAAAGTTCGACCAAAAGGCCGTGGAAAGATATAAAGGATATTTCCACTCATCACCGGTCTCTATAACGTGCGCCATACTTAGACCAAAAGGCCATTTAAAACATCGAGGAATGTGCCTTTGCTTCATTTCCTATGGAACGAAAATAATCAAAGAGGAAAGTAGAGAGTACGAAGTGTAACTAGTCTTACGAGATGATATTTATTTTGTTTGTTTTATTTTTTATTTTTTAAATTCGTTTTTTATCATAAAAAATCAGGATTATTAATAATTGTGGTGACTAATTTTGTATGTTATATAAATATTTAGCTGTTAATATTAATTAGAAAAATGATATTATATTTTTTTTTTAAAAATTTTTATTGATTATTACTTGGAATAAAAAATAATTGATTAAAAATATGTTTGTATTTATCATTAATTGATTAAATTAAAAAAACGAATGGAACAGGTTTGAAAAAGAGGAAAGAATTTACAAAACGAAAGTATAAGTCAACCAGCAAAAAGAATTATTAGAAATAAATTGAGTTAGAAAAATATATAAATTAAAAAAAAAACATAATTCAATAATAATAAAATATAGTTCAAATAAAATTAGTAAATGAGTAATAATAATTAATTAAAAATAATATATTTTATTTTATTATCAATATTATAAATATTTATAGGTGTCGTTTAATGAAGTGGAGGAATGAGGAATTATTCAGACGATCAAAAGTGGTCAGAATTTGAATGGTGTTTTTGATGGTGGAAATGGATTCAACACCAAGTATAAGAGAGTTTCTTCAGCGTAAATCACAAGGAATTTCATTTGTCGACGCGTTTCGAATCAACAAGTGTGGTTCATCGTGAGGACAAGTTGAATGAGCAGATCACACTTTGTATGATTAAATAGATAGAGCAGAAACTCCAACGATTGTATTCCAAGACCAGGAAACGGCTATATTGACAACAACTAGATTTCACTAGATTAGGGGAATAACCAATATTTAATTAAAAATTTGACTTTGGTTAGTTAAATTCTTAAAAGTGAACGGACCCTATTTAACCACTTATATCTATTAAAATAAATTATAACTTAAATTAATTTACATTAATAATTAGGTTCCTTATATCTATTAAATAAAATTTATAACTTAAATGTAATTTACCTTAATAGATTAAGTTATATGCTATTGAAATATAATAGGTATGAACTTCAATTAAAGTTTTTGTACCTTATAATTAGTGTATATCTATAATATAAATTTATTAAGACTTTAATTAATTACATTTAATTAGTGTAGTGATTAGTCTTATTAAAATAAATTATAAC
>APFE030446457.1:0-72931 GCA_000404065.3 Pinus taeda
TGCATGCTATGCACTATCCTGGGATTCCCTGCACTAACACTCTCTCTGCCACTCCATCTGCATCTGTCTCTATCCAATCAGCCAGTTCCTGCTACTCCACATCGGGGCTCTCGTAGCAAGGTCTCATCCAAGAGGTTGGGTACCTCAAGGATCATGCCCCTCCTCCTTGGGACTATCAATCCACATCACCCCACCTCCTACCTGGAGGTATTGCTGCATGTGATCCCTCAGCCCACCTGGCTCAAAGTTTTACCCTACTGGAGGTCTTTGCATGAGTATATGTCTCTACTCGATCTCCACTCAGCCTCCCCTGTTGTGGCTGCTCCACAACCTCCTGAAGCTACTGCACCAATCGTGGCTCCTCCACCATTGTATGGGACTTCTTCTGGCTCTGCATGTTGAGAGGTAATATATCCTCCCTCTCAACCACCAAGTCTCCATCAGTTGCCTTGCTTCTCAAGGCTTTGCATGCATCTTGAACCTTAAGAGCATATAGGTTCTTGACCCGTGAACCAATCTTCTTCACTTGTCTAGTGATGATGTGCCTAAGGAAAACCTTTCCCTCTCTGAAGACTACATCATAGCCTTTGTCTTTCAGCATCGCGATCGACACCAAGTTTCTCTTCAGTCCTGGTACATACTTGACATCGGTCAACGTAAGGCGAGCTCCATGCTCCCTCTGAAAAATAACCGTGCGTATGCTTGAGACACTATACTTCTCATAATTACCCATCCCTATGAGTATCTGGAGATCTTTTTCCTCCAAAGTACTGAACAAACTTTTGTCGTCGGTCATATGGAAAGAAGCTCCACTGTCAAGAAACCAACCACTTCCCATCATGGATGAAACCATGCATGCGAAGAGTGTGAAATCCAACTCAAACTATGAAGCAAGTCCCTCACCTTTAGATCCTTCCTCAGATCCCTCCTTGGATTTCCTCCGTGGAAAATTTGAGGCATAATGGCCCACCTCATGACAACGAAAGCATCTCACCTTCGACTTGTCAACCTTCTTCCCATCATTGGAAGAACTGGATTCAGAAAGAGAAACCTTCCCCTTCCCCTTCTTCGCCTTACTCGCTAAGGCACAGTTCTCCTCATCATGTATAGATGAAGAACTGTCTCTGATGCACCGTCTAATCTACTCTTACACAAGATCCAACCAAAGTCTCTCTCATCCTAGCAATTTCTCCCTTCCATTCACCGAGTCTTGGTAGCTATGCCAACTCTTAGGAAGGCCAAGGAGAGCTAGACTCACCATATCCTCATCCTCAACAGTTACCCCCACACTTCCCAGCTCATCCTGACATTGGGTGAACTTCGTGAGATACTGGGGCATACTGTCTCCATTCTCACACTTAATGTTTCTAAGTTTTATCCTTGAGCACCAATCCACTAGCTCAAAAACTCAACCGCTTCTGATCTAAAATTTGTGAGAACAAAGTATTTCTCGTATAGAGATCGACTGTATGGGCATTCACCGGATACCTCACCTTCCGAAAGAAGGATGAATCCAGAGGCTACCTGGCTCGATTATAGACTCTGCCTAAAGAAATAAAATGTAAACACTTTCTCAATAATAGATCCGATGATCAAATTCGCTTTGATATCATGTATAACGTTTTCTACAAATCAACCAGCTCTAATACCATGTAGAAATTATGAATAGTATGACACATATTCACAAAGATTATCCTGATTATACACTATTGTGGAATACATGCATAATACATAACCACCTCTACGTTGATCATCAATTTACAGAAGCAGAAACAATAACACGCGCACATAGAAGCATCAATCACACATATCAACACAATGTTTTCCCAGGGAAAGCATCTTGCTAAAAAACCCAACTATCTGTATATTATATTGATTGAGAACATGTAACAATACATAGTACAATACTCTTCACAAGTATCCAACACTATCTCCACCTGTTACACACAATACAACTCAAATCTGATCTCCAAATCTCCCCCGCTGCTTGCCTGCCTCCACTACACAATACCTGCATGAGAATGAATGAATCCAAACTCGTTCCAAGTTCTATTTACCTTGGAAAATCACTCACACTGGAAATCACATGAGCACAGGCTATATCACTGGGCATCTACTGCGCAATTCTCATGGGCATACTTAATTCATTGATTGTGCAAGATCTCATGCACAACTGATAGTCACAACTTACCCTTCCACTTACATCTAACATCTGTCTCCACTGGACTGTCCATGCACTGAGTTAACTGATGTATTCTTCAGTTGCATTATGAGCTAATAATTAGTGAATTAATTAATAACTAATTCACACAACTCATCACTTAGTCTATTGGCTAGTTAGACTAAATACAACTAGTTCAACTAAGTCAAACTGAACACAACTCCATTAACTACTCATCTAACTCCATAGAACTCAACCACTTGAGTTCTAACTGAAGTCCTTCATGCAATAGCTCAGTCAACCCATAGGTAACCACGTGATTCCTTCAGGCAGTTGCATGTGCCACATCTGTAGCTCCAACTGAAGTGCTCAAAGAAAAGATAAAGTTTAGAGTCCAAATATTACTAAGGGCTATAATATTTGTGTTTTCTATTTTTACCTGACAGTCTAAAAATAGACTTGATCACACCACTGTGATCCAAAAAATAGAAGTCCATCTATTTTTCCCAACATGACCAATCATCCATAAACAACATCCTGCAACTCATAGACCATGATCCATATGTCTAAAAATAGACTTTGCATGAAAACTTGTCTGCGGGACCACTTAGTGAAGGTGACTCCTTTCCACTAAGCTCCATCATCTTGTTGCATTCTCAACAAGCATTTCTTGTTGCACACTTTTCAACATTCTCTACCGAGGCTTTAGATAGAACTTCCAACTGTTGGTATGATAAACATTTTAAGGTTCTGATGAAAACGATTAGAGATGCTCATCATGGAAGTTTAAAGCTTGAAAAAATAAGTTTGTACAAACCTCTTATCAAAAGGAAGAAATGGTACTATATAAATAAGAGGCAAGAACGCCCCCTTCAGCTCTCTCAAGTTGAGCCGAGAAAGTTTTCGTGGAATACTCTTGTCTCTAAAATGAAAGGCAATAATTTGATCCCCTTAAAGGAATGTGATATCTATCTTTAGGATCTTTATGACTCCGAGACACCATGGGCAACATCATAAACACTCCTATAGAGGAAGATTTCTTTTCTTTGGAAGACATGAAGTTCAGGATTAAGAAGCTAGCTAAGGGGAAATCTAGCAATATTGAAGGTTACCAAGCTAAAATTTTCAAAATGGTAAGGTCTATCACTATCCCTCATATACACAAACTCCTCAATTTGGCAATGAAACATGCCTTCTCTAACCGTTGGTCATAAAGCTTTATTGTGTATATATTTAAAAGTGGCGATAAAAAGGTTCCCTCTAACTGTACGACTATCATGATCAACCACATTTTAGCCAAATTGTACGGGCTCATTATGGAAAAAAATATGAGAACTTAGCTTGAAATTCATGTTGAAAGAGTTAAAGGGAAATATGGTTTTAGGAGGCATCATTCAACTATTGAGCACCTTATCGCTGTAAGGAACATTGTCAGGGAGTGTCGTAATAGTAAAATTGATCTCTTATATTGTTTTGTTTACATTAGAAAAGATTTTGACATTGTTCCTTGGGAGAAGTTATGGAAAACAATCAATGAGATAATAGTTCCTCTTGAGATGAGGGTTGTTGTAACTAGGTTATACAAGAATGTTAATGTCAAGATTAAGATCGTCAAGGGTTGGTCTAAGGAGATTAAATGAAACATCACTGTTAAGAAGGTTGTCCCCTATCCCTTACCCTTTTTTGCATTTACATTTATAAGCTAGAAGAGTGTTTAGAAGCTGCAGGATATGATGGACCCAAGCTCAGTGATATATTCATCACTCTTCACCTTTATGATAATGATATAATTCTTCTTGCTCGAAGCCCTAATGATCTCAACAAAAAATTAGAGACCTCCATGATTACTACTCCAGGATGGGTATAACTATTAATACAAACAAGAATAAAGTTAGGATAATTAAATCCAAAATGGTCAACTATAATAATTTAATTTATGATAAAATCACTTGGAGAAGGTTTCCTCATATAAATATTTAGGTATTGATATCCAACATCAGCTCAACTAGAACTATATCACTGATAAAATGATTATAGGAGACTAGAAAGCTTAATATGAGTTTGAAAACAAATTCAAGTCAACTAATCTTTGAGTTTGTGGTAAAAAGAAGTTCCTCTTTGATTCTCTCATCACCCCTGTTATTCTATATGGATATCAAATTTAGGGCTATAGTATATTTGGATAATCATGGAGAAATATTGAGATGATCCAAAATCAATTTATAACATACAACCTCAAGATTAAAGGAAATTCTCCCTACCATATTCTCCTGATTGAAACCAGCCTCTTCGCCATTGAAAGCATGACTATCATTAGGTATATAATGTACAAGAAGAAATTGTACAATATGGAAGCCAAGAGGCTCCCGAGGATTGATTCTAACTCTAGTCAAAACCCCCACCCCCAGCTCAGGTGAGGTCAGTATAAGGATGCCCAAGCTTAGCTCAACCATTGGGGGATAAAAGAGGAGCTAATATTGGAGAATAAGGATAATATAAAAAACACTATTATTTCCAAATTCAAGCATAATTTGTTGGATGATAAGGAGTTAGATGGAAAAGGAAGCTAAGATATTATGAGGTGATCAACCCCACTCTTGCTAACTAGAATGATGTTTCTATATTGACCAGTGTTAAGAAGAAAATGAATTGTAAAGATAAGAACTAATTCTCATGAGCTTTGGAGTGAAGTCGGGTGTTGGTCTATTCCCAAAACACTTTGGGATGAAAGAATTTGTGATACTAAGAGAGTAGAATATGAAAAACACGTTCTCTTGGATTGCCTAGACATTACTAACATCCATTCTCCTTCTCAAAACATTTACCACACTACTAACCTTCTTCACTTGTTAAGTCATCAAAACTATAGTGATCTCAAAATCCTTCTCTCCCTTCTTTTTTATCGTAGAAGTCAACTATTAAAGAGCCTTAGTTAATCACTTTATTTATTAAGGTCTAATAGACAATATTAGTCTTTATGGACTTTAACCACCACCACCGCCACCACCATCATCATCATTTATTTAATTTTTTTAATATTTTTGATATAATTTTATACCACAATTGTGACAACCCCAACGACAAGTTCCTTGTAGCACTTATTGTTAGTATTTCATGGAAATAAAACTAAATGGGTTTAGTCAAAGGGACATAGATTCTAGAGCTCGAATGTTTCTTTCTTGAGATTTCCATGGGTTTCTTGTGTAAATAATCTGGCTGACATTTATTAAAATAGTTGGTTGTTGAAGTCTTAATGGACTGACCATGAAGTTAATATGGGTTGCAAATAGGTACATAGACCATGATACCTTGAGATGCATTCAAAAGTAAGGAGGAAAATAAAATTAATGCAGTTAGATAGTACAAACAACGAGGATGGGGGCTAGCTCCTATACAACAACAGAAAAACTGAGAATAAGGAATTCAAAAAGGAGAGAAAAGATGATATTGATGTAGGGAGACATACATTGAGCATGAGTTGGAGAAGAAGAAGACAACAAACTGGTTTCAATTGGTAAGATAGGTGAGAATATGGTTTCTCCTTGGTGAGGAGCAATATCTTTGTTCTCCATGTAAAGCCAAGCTATGGAAATGGTTTATTGAAGTTTGTTCTAGACTCCCCTATGTAGGTGGAACTACTATGTGTTGTTCTAAGGGTGGTGTTGTCGTTACGAAAAACACCCTCCAAATTTTTTCTTATACTTGAATTTTGGAGCTTATTAAGGATATTTCCATCTGTTGTCCCATGGTAACTTCATGGTTATCCAATGCTTAACAAATTATTTAGACTTCTTCTAAGTGTTAAAGTCATATGCTCATACATGTTCTAAATATGATGAATCCACAAATACACATGTTTTTACCCAGGCTTAGATGAGGACTGTGTAACTTTTGAAGGTAAGGCTTCCATAATCACTACCGATAGTGACTAGACAATCCATAAGAACAATGCATTGTGTAATACATATCGAAAATTAGTGTGCACTCTCCCTTGATAGTCTCCCTCAATTTGGTTGCGATTACACTTTCATTTCATTAAGTTTTCTCAACTCTCACTCTAGCGCAACTTTCTTTCCTCAATTGTTGCTTTCATGTTCACAATTATTAGTTTTACTTGAATTTACTTTGATAAGTTTTCTTTTCATATTATATTCTCTCTCACATGTGTTTCTTCCACTTTAAGATTTTGCAAGTTTCGTTTGCACTTTTATCTTACATTCGTAAGTGTTGTCTTTTGTCATGGGAAGTGTCACACATCATGAAAGAAATTTTCTGGTCTATTTCAAGAGACAACCTTGGTACTGATGGGTCTTATCTATCATAGAGACATGTATTAGACTCATTCTCAAAGTTTCATGCATTTTTATACTAGCGTCATCACTGTCGTCACAAATTTTTATCTTAAGTATCACACCTAATCGAAGGGAGTCAATTATACATTCTTAAAGGGAATTTTTGATGCACTTTCCTACACTATTGTGTCTTTTTCGTCATAAATAAATGCATTAGAGATATTCCCCAAGTATTGAGCACTATCGTATAATTGTCCTCACTATCGTCGCAAAGTATACCCTAAGTGTCACACTTGTAGGAGAGTATTGTTTTGCTATCGCATTAAGGGGATCGTGTTATTTTTTAGTGCTCGGTATTGTATGTTGTTTCATTTATTTCTTTGAATGTGTGATTCTATTTAAGTCTTATATTGGTCCTAACCTTATAATTATGATCTCACATTTAGTCTAACTCCCAAAAAACTTCTTGCTCGATCAACTTAGACTCACTCTATCTCTCTGAATTATGCATTACATAGTGGTAAGCCTCAAGAAAGTATCCCTTCCTCTTCAGACTTAGCAATGCACAATTCCTACTTTCAAGGACTGCAAATTACGTAGTCACAATGCTCAAGGATTATCTCCCTAACCTTAAAAAATGTGCAATCCTAACTCCCAACAAGTCTCTTATTGCACATTATGCAATCTCAATCATCAAGTTGTCTCCCTGAGTCCTTGAACTACACAATTTCATAATCCATTGAGCAATATCCCTCCTGAACTGAAAATTATGTAATATTAAGGCTCAAGACTCCCTCACTGAGCTACCTAACTACGCAGTCTTCCTTCCTAGGCCTCCACAACTACGCATTGCATAGTCACAAGCTCATTCCTCCACTCCCGACCTCTGGAATTATGCATTGTGCAATCCATGTGTTAGAAAATCAGAAAGGAAGAAATATTTTATTATATAGATAATTACTTGTGATTATTTTATATTTATGCTCTTATTTCTATCTTTTAGATCATCAAGCAATTATTAAAACAATGACATAAGGATACAAATGTAGGAAGAAAGCTAGGGAAAAACCCCTATCTACGAGAAGTAAAAAATTCTTCCTTCAATAGTTTCTCGAGATAATCAAAGACTCTAGACCGAGACAGAGAGTTCCTCCACACTAAGTTAGCCCTCAATATTTCTTGCAAACGATAACCCTTCAAAAGAAAAATTGACCTAGTAGCATTAGCAGTAGCTTCAACCCAGTAGAAGCTTTGACCTAGAAATAGTAACAACAACTTCAACCAGACATAAAAGACTTTGATCTTCCTTGATACACCTCAGAACTGAGTGAGAGTTGTCTCAAAATTTCGATCTTGGGGTACTCTACCTCCTTCCAGAAACTCACACTTCTTTCCAACTCCTTTTCTAACCCTTTACCAACTTCGCACTTTTCTAGCTTCCATCTGTAGAGATCGAACTATGCGAGAGAGAATGAGATGCTCCTAATGAATTTGAATTTAGTTGTATTTATAGTCTTCCAAGGAGGTTGAATTACTTGTCTTGAGGCTGAATTGTTCTTGTTGAGGCCAACTTGGTGCAGACGAGAATAAATTCATTTTAGACTCGAAAATAAATCTTTTTACATGATTCGAAAGCCCAAGAAGGGTCTCTTTTAATGTACAATGACTCTAATGAATAAGAATAAATCCCAGAATTTTGTAATGGGAACTTTGACCTAAAACATGATGACCCAAGCATGAAACCCATGCTTTAATAAGTCATAGAAATAATAATAAAAATATTTTCCTCATTCTTTTGATAAGTACATCTCAAATACATTTATGAAGACCAAACCTAGTTACATATTTTAACACTCCCTCTTAAGTAGGGATGTATTCATGAGTACAAGTACAGGGAAAATCTTAGAACACATGAACCATGAAGAATTTTAGGCACTGCAATGCCATGTACTAGATTCCTGAGCAACAAAATCTATCCAAGGTCCTCCAATAGTTTAGGCACCACAATGTTGTGGACTAGATTCCTGACCAGGGAAATCTATCCAAGTGCAACTAAGATGGACTAAAGCATTCAACCTCTCTATGTCACATCAAGCTTACTCACTAACCATCAACCCAGGGATCTAGCTGCATATCAAAGGTTAGAGCTCCATGACCAATGCCACCCTACCTACTTCAGGAACTAGACATCAAAACAAAGCACCAGCCAGATGTCCTCCCAGGAAATGTCTTACACATAGAACCTAAACTTCTCAATTATTCCAATTGGTAACAAATCCTTTTTGATCAAATAGATCGTCAACAAATCTCTCTCGATCAATCTAATCAACAAACCTAAGCATGAAAGTCATGCTATCAAACTTTCTAGAGATTTATATGTATAAACACAACCCCAAACAAACTTTCAAATGTACATAAATATATGCAAACCTATGGGGTCCTCCAGAGAACCTGTTCTTGCTTCTCAACTTTTCACACCAGGACTTATATCTTTCCAAATTAATTTTTGACAGGAGATTCCTCAACCATACAAATTCCTTTCCAACATATTCTAGAAATAAACCTAGCTTTTCTTATCTCAGTAACCATAACAACCTTGGTTAGAAAATCCTTGTAAAAATATATAAGACCACCGTTGATGGGACACTTATTCCAAGCTAAATGTTGGGAAAAACATTTTGGTGGGTATTCATTTTGGTTAATATGGTTAAAGGAAATTGGCAAAAGCAATGGTTAAGGCTTTGGAAAGGAAAAATGACATTTTGGGCACATTTATTTATGAAAATAATGGAAATTAAGAGAAAAGCGAGGTGAAAGGTCACAGGTTGCATGTTAAGAGGATAATGAAGGAAAATAATGGAAAATGAATAAAATAGAGGCCTCGTTGATAAAAAGGCTCTTGAGGATCAATTGGCAAGCTTTTGTTGAGTTTTTGCATGGGATCAAGAAAGGAAAAGAAGCCAAGAGGAAGGTAGGAGCACGCAAGGAAGAGTAGGATCAAGCAGCTACACCATCATTCTTTGCAGGTATTGGTTTTCTTGTGCCTTTTCCTTGCTATATTTGGCATGCATGGTATTCCATTTGGTTATTTTGTTGTTATGGCATGGGTTTTGTCAAGTGTGACAGTTTTTTTCAACCTAGCCTTGCCATTTCCGGATAGCCATGGTGTGATGGGCTTCTCATGTTTTGGTTGAGCTAGATTGATGGATGGATTCAAAGTTGAGTGAGGTGGATCTTTGAATGATATAAAAATGGCCTAGTAACCCATGAACTGAATTATGGGTTGTGGTAAAGCGGAATTTTGTGTTGCCTCGGTGGGCCTAGGAATCCTCGATTGGTGAATGGTGGGCTACATGGTAAATCATAGAGGTGGTTTCCCTTTATGAGGCCTAGGAATCCTTGCTAGTGAATGATAGGATATACGGTAAATCATAGAGGGTGGTGTTTCCGTTTAGGGCATAGTGATCCCTGGATTGGACTGTGGACTGTGATAAATCCTAAGAGGCTAGGACATAGGAAAATTATTCATGGTGTAAGTGGAGAAATATGGTGGCATCCATGTTTGTTTTGGCCTAGTGTTCTTGTGGATATCATGGTAAAGTCTATTATTACATGTTTATTTTGTTGGCCTTATGATCTGGGATTGATTTTAGTAAATCTTGGTTTCTATTGATGAGAGTGAGGTGGTTTAGCCTTGGGATGCTCTAGTTGGTCCTTTTGTTTTGAGTCCCACCTTCATGCTTAGAATATAGCACGAGGGTGAATGGATGAAGGGAGATTTGGCTAAGCCATTGTATGGTCGGGTAGTCCCATCCTAGGTTGGATTTTGTATTCATTAAGAATAGGTCCTTTCCTTGATATCTTATGGATTAATGTACTGATTTATATGTGGATTTTTTGGTTGGTGTATCCTTGGTACTTTTGATGTTATTATGTTGGTTATAAGCATGTATTATGACAATGATGATGTATGGATTTCATCATGTTTTGATTTGTAAATGAATCAACAATATATCTATGACCTAATAGATGATAATGAAATAGGGAACAATGCTTCTTAGAAATTCTCAGATAAGTATGATACCCTTATCATTAAATATGTTGTTACAACTGTAGATTACATATTTGTGATATGTTTGATGAAATTCCTATCATGGTTAGTAGGTGTCCAGTCAATCCCATTTTCAAATAATTTCATTTGTATCATCATTACCTTGCTATCTTTCTGTTTTGAATGTGTCATTTAATTTTTGGCAATGACTTGAGCTTTGGGCCTGAAAAAGTGGCTCAAATCTTGTGGATGCTAGCACAACATTGATGAAAATAGTCCCTGAATGTTGGCATGCCATGTTATGGGAACATTGAGAGCCCTCTAGCCGTAGGCATGCCTATATCATGGGAGAGTCCTAGGGTTAATTGGTCTAAAAACTTAGTCGGACCTGGGAGTTGTTTGTTGGAAAGGTAGGGATGGTTCCTAAGAGTCCTCATGTTGTTGTGTAAGGTCTATATGGCGTGTTTCTATCGATTCCACTTCCTTAAGGTCACATAGGAGGCTGAATCCCATCATAGTAGCCCTTCGTCACATGTTTACCTTGGTTGGCTAGTTACTTGGGTAGACGTGGGAGGAGGGTGTTACAGACTGGTATCAGGTCATGGTTCACCCCTCAAACTAGATGGGCGGTGTGTTGGTCGTGCATTCATGTCGGTTCCATAAGTGTTCCTTATGCTTGTAGTCCACGTGCTTATTGCGTTTTCGTTGTGTTGATCATGGTTGTAGTGATGTCTCCATGTGAAGGTTGATGATATTGTTGTGGGATGTGTCCTCATGAGTGTATTGTTGTATATGCAATTGTTATGCATGTCGGTGTCTATATACTATTATGCATGCATTTTCATGGTGAAGATTGTTGTGCATAAGGACATTTTATGCAATTAGGTCATAAGGATGATATTGGTATGTTATTATGTTAATGTTTTGGTTGAGATAGAGCAGGAGATGCAGACCATCAAATTGAAGTTCTAGCATTGGTCCTCAAGGCAAGAGCATGTCGTCACATAGGTTTGCATATTGGGCATGCAGGTTTGTAGGTTAAGGATTGTTATATGCACTATGGTTATGTGTATGCCTTTCATTATATTGATGTTATGGTTACATACATGATAGATTCTAGTTGATTAGTGTAGTCATGTGAACATGTGTGAGATAGTCATGAATGATAGTAACATGTGGTTGTATGCACTGTTATTGTTTTTTTATGTTAGATAACTTGATGATTATGTTATATGTTCTTGATGAGTAGGTTATAGATTAAATTGTTGTTGTTATATCATAGTTAGTTTAATGATTAGGTTATATGTTAATGGATTGTAGATTTCTGTGGTTAGGTTTTTTAGAATCTGAACTCGAATATCCCACAGTGTTCATCTTTGCTTTTGTCGACATTTCGAGTCTAGATCAAGACTCATCATCAAGACTTGTTTTTACAAAGGAGAGAGACAATAGAGATAAATAAGGTTAGGTTGAGATGTCGAGTCTGAGAGCCGACCAGCTTAATGATTAAGAATTAACCAGATATTTAATATTTTAATATATTTATAATTATCCTAAAATATTAAAGCTCTTTTTTATTTTTGTTAAAGCTCTTTTTTAATTTTATTTTTATTATGCATGGATATAATTATTAAAGTTTTTTTTTTATTTTTATTAATTGTATTTAAGTGCATTATTTTTGTAATAAGTTTTTTGGTTATATTTTAATGATTATGTTTTAATTAATTGTAACTTATAGTAATTTTGTTTATATTTGTTTAATTTTTTTACAAGTTTTTAGTTACTTATGAGGTTAGTGTATTATTAATGTTGTGTTATAAGCTTATATGATTGTTAATGAATTCCTATTAAGTTTCTATGGTAAGGATGATTTTTTAATATTTTAATATTCTTATAATATTTTGATAAATTAAAGTTAATTTTATTTATTCTACATGTATGTAATTATTATAGTTGTTAATTGATTTCTTTGAGTTGATTGCTTATGTATTAAGTTTTTATCTAATCGTAATTTTATGCTAATTTTGATTATTTTAGTTTTATTTTTATTTATATTTTATTCAATTCTAGTGAGTTTCTTAGTTACTTAGGAAGTTGATGTATTATTAATGCTGAGATTCCAATTTAAACCCTGATAGCATCTGACTCTTTCCTTTGTATTTTAACCCTTGTCTTTTCGATACTACGTATCTCCTTCCATATTTCCCCTCCATACAGGGTCAAGATAATGGATTGTAGATTTCTGTGGTTAGGTTTTTTAGAATCTGAACTCGGATATTCCGCAGTGTTCATCTTTGCTTTTGTCGACGTTTCGAGTCTAGACCAAGACTCATCATCAGTACTTGTTTTTATACTAGTTATGAGAATTATATATAACTTCTTGTTGTTATATACTAGTAACTTGATGATTAGGGTTATTTCACTAATATCTTGATGTTATATGTATCATGCTAATTGGATTGACATATGAAAATGATTATGGTTATGAAATTCATGTATGAGTTAATATATTATGTCATACTAATCTAGACTGATTGTGTGTATGTGATTGTTATGCATGAATGAAAATTGTTTATGAGTTACTATGTGAACATGTTAGCTAGTTATTGTTATGGAAATCATGGCATTATTTATGTTTGAGTTGATGTGCTATGAATTTTTATTATACTAATATAGATTGATTGTGCACACAAGATAGCCTCTCCTGAGATACATTAAGGTGTGATCTTTCTTATGTCATTTATTTTATTTATCTAGCATGTTATGTTTACAAGTTATCTAAATTACTGATTAATTTCATGATATGAGTATGTGTCTGAAAGATTGTACAAATGGATGGTATTGTTTTATGATGGTTGTATTAATACATATGTGTTGGGATAGTTGATATGTACTTGTGTGTAGTAGGCGACAGTTGTAACATTATGTCTAATGACTATGAGTTGACTATGGATTATGACGTGATTCTTAGTCTCAGTAAAGGTTAATTTCAAATTGATAGATACGATTGTCTTGATATTTGTAACATATGATTAACATATGTAAATAGTTGCAGGGAAACTTGCCTGGTATTAGCATGACAAGGTAACAATTGATTTGTTTATATAACTAATAGTTTGATGATGCAATAGTACATAATAAGACTTAATTACAACCAAGTAAATGGTAAAACAAAGGAATTGGGCAAGAATCTATTTGGCTATGTTTGGAAACGATAAGTCCAAACAAATGATTGCTTTGCATACATGAAGTCTTCTTAACCCTAATATTGTTTGAAATTATGTGGGTATGTGATATAGTTAAGGACATGTATTTGACAGGTATTTCAACTCATGTCTACTTATAACTAGATTTGTCAAGGGAAGTTGACTCCCTTGAGAGATGGCATGGACATGTTCAGTTGTAAGGCAATGTGCTTGGCACATCAAGGTAAGTTAATTGGTGTATTTTTACATTTATTTATGCATTTACAATTATGTGTTATGACAGTATTATATAGAGTATTGCATGGAAAAGAAATTTCCATGGAAGGCTTAGGTTGAGCTTTCCCTTGGATGCTTTGGGAACCATGAGGATTGAGTCATGGTTTCTGTTGAGAGCCTTGTGATTTCGATTCTTTATACTTTGTTGAGCTTGATTTTCAGTTTTTATTATTATTATTATTATTATTATTATCTTGCCACTTTGTTTGAAGTGTCGTATTGTTATTGATTTTCATGGTTTTCTTCTTGTTCGTTTCTTGTCTTTCCTTTTATGTTTTGAGTTTGGGGAATTGGTTTGGGAAAGAGGAAATTTAATGGAGCTCAGGGAGAGCTTAATGAAATCTAGAAGGCAATGCAAGACTTAGATGAAGTTAGTGCTTGTATAAGGTAAGTTGAAGGTAAGAGTATGACAATTAGTGTGATTGATTAGGTCCATTGGTGTAAATGGACGATGGAAGGACAATCACGGGAAAGGTAATCAAGAAAGGTAAAGTAAATACACTTGAGGCATCATATGCCTTAGCTACGTTGGGAATTGTTGTTCTCAATGTTGTGCATGTGTTGCATAGATAAAGGAAGTTCTCTTAACCTTAACCTTATGATATTTGCTAATTATGTTGTGATCATGATTGTACTTATGTCTATCTATGTATGCCTGTAATGTAGTATTATTTTTTATCTGATAAATCATGAATTTTTTATATGATTATATATATATATATATAAGAATATATATTATATAATATAAATATATATATAATATCTATAATATATATAATAATATATAATTAATATATATATTATATAATAATATGCACACACAGACACATATTGTTGTATGACATGGTCATTAGGAATCATTCTTGTGGAGGAATGATTTATTACACAGGTACATGACATGAAGAGGTTCCTAATTTATGAGGAATCAAGTGGGAGAGTAGTCCTGACAAATATACGAGTTTAGTATCATGTGGATATGAATTGATATTATATAATTGTATTATTTCTATGTTTATGTTATGATAGGTAACTCTGAGGGATACATCAGCTAAATGAAAGCAGTGAGATCCGCGGCATGCTAAGATAAGCATGGATGGAAAAAAGACACTAGAAGCAAGGTTGTTTGGTAGAGACAATGTGGTTTTGGGTGTGCATTGCTACTATTGTGCATATGTTATATGTTGTACATGTTTCATCCATGATGTTGTGTGCATGAGGTGTGATGTAGATATAGAGTGTGTACATGTTGTTTATGCAATGTTATGTACATGGTGGTACAGATAATGTTGTGTGAACATTTCATATGCAGTGTTGGGTATAGATGTTGCTATGTACATGTTGGATAGGCTGTGCTGTGTACATATGATGTTGTGTACATGTTGTATATGTAGTTATATGTACATAGGGTGTGGTGTTCATGTTGTACATATGGTACTATGTACATATGGTGTTGTGTGCACGTGGTGTTTTGTATGTTGTAGCTAAAACTTTCATATGCAAGATAAATGCAACATACTACAGAAAAATCCCCTTAGAGACAACCTTGGATTGCTGACAAGACCAGTGCCTAGGGTAATCTAGATCAGTGTGTCTCAAATGACTTTTGAATAACAAGAGACATCATCTATGTTTCAAACATGAACACAAGACAATGGTTCTTCCTCCCAAAGATGTAAGCCAATGATATAAGCCTTGATACACAAAAGTAGATTTCAGAAGTAAAACAAGATAGTGGAGGCCTTTTCCTTCAGAACTTTAAAATTTTATCAAATTGATTTAAAGTAAATGATAACAGACAAAGTGAAGAAAGCAACTCAGAATTATGGAGCTTACAACACTAGGAAATTCATACACCTAGCATGAGACTGGAACCATAAAGTTGATCTACTTTCTGAGTTAAGAAAGGAGTGTTGAATAGACAATAGAAGAAAGATGACTTCACATGATACAGTGCTGCAAATGTAACTTCAAACCCTCCCATGGGCATGTGAATTTAAAGAAATACAAATAGATCTACCAGAGAATTTAAAGACATTACAATGCTTATTGATGCATGAATAGGAGGATTGAGGAACAAACAGAAAAGTAATTTTACAAGACAAACAAGCTAAAAACTTCAAAAGGAGGAATCACCACCAATATGTGGTATTTTGAAGATCTATAAGCTATCACAGGAGTTACAGAATCAACCCTTTTCTTTCCATATTTTAGAACCTTTTTATAAAATCAGGACCCCCTATTTATAAGAAATGGAGGATAAAAGAATTAATGATTATTACAAGAGCATTCATGGGCTAAGGGCTTCTATTGTTAGATCAAATTTCCTTCTTAGCCAAGGAAGGGTGTCTTCTTAAGTTGTGTTACCACTTCAAACTCTTAAACACAATCTGAAATCTTGGATTAAATGAGAAGACAGAAGGATCCAAGTGAGAAGGAGGAGGTGTCAAACATTCCTTTATTGCGAAAGGCTCTTGTAAAGGCCACGTCATGCTGAAATAGGTGATTTAAGGTGGTTGATATGACAACTTGTCAACATAGTCACTTCAAGTTTAAGCTAACTTCGGCGCCAACTATGTTGCAAGTCGTCTTTCTTTAAAAGCACCCCTATTCCTCATAAAACGCCCAACTGCCAATCCATCAATCTATCAAACCTCTATTTAGTGTTTATCAATGCATTATGGTGTGGGATTAATTCATTTAAAATAGGCGAATCAATGACGATTTCTTATTTAAGACTTAGCCTCCCTTTGATAGCCCCTTTTATGAATTCCTTCATAGGACCACAAGCAGAGACAAAGTGCCCATCTATAAAGCACTTAAGGTTTCAAATAAACATGCTAGGGGCTTTCCTTTATATCACGATAAATCCTCTTATTGGTCAATTTCCTAGACCCGAAAGTTTTATAGGTTGTAGTTTATAATTTATTACATCTGGGTCCTCATATCACAATCAGCGCTTCTCTTCTGTCAATAGTCCTTAAGGGAGGAGCCCTCTAACTTTGCCAATTGCGATTTCCCGTGGAATTTGTGATATAATGGTCTAGGACCCCCACCAATGCCAATATGTGATATGCAATAAGTCCTTTGGCTCGATTTTGGAGTTCTATACCATACTTAACCTTTTTTTAGGAGTTCTCCAAGTTCTAAGAGGGGTTGATTCAACAGTCTCTATCTTCTCATCTGGGAAACTATTCTCAAACTTGAATATATCGTCAGAAATTGCTTTCCAAGCACTCTGCAATGGAGAGGGTCCCATCAAGTTCTGGTGACTTCCATCACTTAGAAAATGGCCCTTTCTTCCCTACTATTCTACATTCCAGACCCCTGACCAACAACAAGACACTGAGTGAGTTACAAATACAACATTGGCTCCATCCGAGCACAGTGCCTTGCCAGCAAGGTGCTAAGAACCTGTACACTATGAACTACTCCTTTGGTCATGGAGTCATTTCTAGAACAAAAGATACTTCCAAAAAGCCAAAAATTATTTACAAATTTAAAGAAAAAACATAAATCAACAGTTTGCAAGAAACACACTGAATATTTACAATGAGTGTGGAGCAAACACTTTTAATTCTGGAAATAAAACTTAAGGAATTGATGATTTACTGGTATTTCCTGCAATTCACCATCTAAATGTTCTAACAGAAAGGTATTGTTCCCTCTTTCTTCCATAACCGTGAAGGGATCCAACCATGATGGATCAAATTGTTGGCATTATTATAAAGGTGTTGTCCTTGATGGCAACTCACATAGATGACTATTCACAGTGTAATAGGTTAACAACAAAGGATTACAGATCAAACTCTAGAGGTTGAAGAAAGAGAGGTATATGTTGGTTCAGTTTGTCAAAGTAGCGTGTACACCTGGGAACACATAACAAAAAGAGTGTATACATATACACACACTTTCACAGAAGGAAAAGAGAATATGGGATGGAAAATAAAGGTTTTGGTCCAAAGTATTGGTCCTAAGTGTTTTTGTTCCAAGGTATTGACAAAGGGCCTAAAGCTATATAAGGAGAAGAACATCATAAGGCCATGGGTGCAAGCAATAAGATTCTAAGTAATACTTCTATCTGAAGTATATTTTATGTTGCATGGTTATGTTTGGGACTAGATTTGAAATATTTATGTGCACCATGAGTTAAATATTAGATTAGGATCATGAGACCTGAAATGACTTATTCTTGAATGATTTGATATTGGTTGAGACTAGACTGATGTTTTGCATCTGTTTTATTCGTTATCTACCATGATCTTGGTTTTTCTGAAGTCTGGAATTGCATCAAATTTTTGAGTCAATATTTTCAAATCTGTACGTAGGTTCATCTTGGAGAAAGAGTGTATACATGCAGGTTTTATTCTTTCAGGTAGCATATACAAAAGAAAAGCTTCTTTTTCAGATCTGACTGATCTATCTGATCGAATTCTATTGTTTTACTGTTGTTTGTTAATCAATTCTTCTTAGATATGAATGTAAAACTAAATGCATAAGGAGGCTGGCATTTGATTGATTGATTGTATGTATAAGTGAGAAGTGATCTATATCCCTGCCTATGTAAAGCTCTGTAAGTTGACAGTAGATATTCAGTATATTGCCAGTTGGTACCAACTTGATTCAAACCTTATAAGAAAGTTGATCTTTCTAAGGAAGGTTTGAATCTCCTTTTTATTCCTTGGCAGAGATAGGATCTAAATAGTTGAAACTCTTTTTGGGTGAATTATAACTCCCTCCTTGGAGATAATATGTTGTAGTGATTTTCCTTCCTTCACAACAAACAAGGATTTCTTCGGATTGATTGATATGCTAAATTTCCTACACATGTCAAAAACCTTGCTCAAGTGTTTTAAATGACTTTCATCAGAATTAGAGAAAACAGTTAAATCATCTAAATGAATGAAAATAAATTTAGATGTTTTACCTACAAATGCAAGGTCCATGGCTCTTTGGAAAGTGGCTCCACCATTGGTTAACCTGAATGGCATTCTAGCACACATGAATGTACCCCATGGTGTGGTGAAAGAAATTTTATCTTGATCATATTCACTTACCATGATCTGACTATAATCAAAAAATCCATCTAACATAGAGATCATATTGGCACCTGAAACCTTTTGAAGTAGATGGTCCATTTTACGCAATTCATAGTTATCTTTTAAGGATGATTTGTTCATGTTTCGAAAATCTACACATAGCCTAATTTCACCATTCTTCTTCCCAACAAGAACTAAGTTGGCTACCCAATCAGAATACCTGAAAGGCACTATGATATGAGCATCAAGTAGCTTTTTAATTTCCTTTTCAATGGTTGGCAATAGTATGGGATTAATTCTTCTTAACTTTTGTTGAAAGGGTTTTGCTTCTAGTTTTAAAGGAATGTTATGCTCAATCAAAGATATGTCATAAGTTTTCAATTCATTATAAGTCCAGGAAAAAACATCTTAATAGTTCTTAAGAAGATTTAGGTATTTGACTTTAACATCCGAAGGTAAAGTTGAATACAGTTTAAAATTTCTCACATCATCCAAAGTCCCAATATTACATTCTTCAATTTCCTCTTCTTGTGAGTGAAACAAAGGATTTTTAGAAATATCATTATTATCAAATAGTTTTTCCAATGGGACTAATCCTTAAGGGATAAAATTAATATATAACGGTATGCTATCATGATCAAGAATTTTGGGACTGAATGATGTTTCTGGAATTCATTGATCTAATTCTTGGATAAATTGTTGATATTATTTAGTTGGCATATTCTAAAATCCATCAATGACATGAAGAAAAGATTATAATTGTTCACCATCTTCAAAAATTTGTTAATGCTTAAGGTTATCATGAACTGATGGCCAATATTTGACTTGGATTTGATATTCTAACAATACTGGCTTAGAGATTTTAAAGGAGCTTTCTGAGATAGCTAGTGAATAACCATGCATGTTTTCATCTCTGGGAATAGAAGTTATGTTAAAACCTTGAAATAAATTCTCAATTGTGTCACAAGCTTCATTTCTATAGGATCTACACCTTGGGTGTTTAGTTTCACATAAATTTCTAACTTGATTTACTATAAGCTCAAAGTCAGAAAAGACACATAAGTTTTGGACTTTTAAACTCCTAACTAAGTCAAGGCTAAGAAGAAAAGCCTCATACTCTGCCACATTATTAGCAACTTCAAATTCAAGTTTACATGACTGAGTTATGTTTTCTTTATTTGGTGATATAAGAAAAATTCCTGCTCCTGCTCCTTCCTTTGAGCAAGAGCAATCAAAATAAAGTTTTCAGATATTTGATTCTACAATTTTAGGTTGGGAAACAATATTTTCAATGGCAAGTTGAGCGTTTGATGCATTTTGTGAAGACAAGTGAAAACAACAAAAATCCTGATCTACTGCATAGATAGGGTGGTTTTTTTCTTGATTAGACCTACAAACAATATGAAAGAAACAAACTTCCCTATATAACCTTAAGTGCTCACCTCCATAGATTGGGATAGTAGCAAAAGGCATGTCCATCTGAAGTGACCCTCCCAGTTTAGCACATCATGATCTGGATAGAAGCATGCCAAACGTGGTAGGAATATCAGTGATATCTATGTCTAGAACTATACTTTTGACAGGTATTTAAGCTAAGGTCACAACTAGGTCTTTGATCAATCCTAGGCATCGTACTTTCTTCGAGTCAAACGTGTAAAAGTCATGATAGTTACATGTGACTTGTAACTGAAGCTAGTCCATTATTACCTTTGGCATAAGGTTATGAGAGGCTCCAGAATCCAGCATACAATTATATAAAATAAAATCATGAGCTTTTAATGTTACATAAAATCGTGGAACAATTTCATCGATCGTATCTGAACTAGGGTCAAATACAACTGAGGTTTTTTCATCCTGTAGAATAATAAAGTCTCCCTCAACATCTACACTAGAAGACTATATCCATTTAGATACTTGATTTTTGTAACCAAGATTTTGGAAAGTTCAGCTAAAGGTATAGGAATCTTGACCCTTTCCAATTCCTTTTCAATATTAAAATTAGTTAAAATAGTCTTATAAAATGGAAGGTTTTCATTGGATGACTCTGTAGTCTTAGGAGTTGGAGTTTGTGCTTCAATGGTTTTCACTACAGGTTTGATTATGGTGGTAGATTTTGGAGGTCTACCAGGACTTGATCTAGGTCTTAGATCATACCTCTTATTCAATTCTGCAATTGAAAATTTTGAAAATGCTTGGTATCTGGAAATTTGAGTATCTCCTACTTCTAGTTTGAAAGACTGATGTTGGCTTGAGGGGGCCTAACCCAGGTTCAACATTATTTAGCCAAACAAATCCCTACACTATTGGCCCTTTCGGAATTAGCCCGTAGAGTGTGGAATGAAGTCTCACCCGAAGTCATATGGAGGGATGACGGAACCAAGTTTCCGAACCCTTGAGATGGTTTTGATGTCGGTTTATTCTTGTTATACCTGCCTTCGCGCAGGTTTCTTAGCCCTCTATTCCATCCTTCAGTACCTTTGCGAGATGGTACAATTGGCTTTCACACAACCCTAAACTACGGCCTAGGGACTTTCACACTGCTAGGGCATTGAAGTATGATATCTCCCACACTAGGCTAAGTGTCTTACTTACCTTATTCATCGATCTTATTTAGCTTCGCATAAATAGATGTTCTTACTTTCATTTACTTAACCAATATATTTACATATACTCACGCATCATATAGGAATTATAAGTGAAATTCATACCCAACATAAGAAGATGCATAGACAGGAAATAAGGATACAAAAATTATAGAATCCTTCTCTTTACTGATAATTTTGGACAATTACAGGCTGGACCCACCTTGCACACTCAGTTGTGAACTTCTAGGCCTTTGTGCACTTAGCTGCGAACTTCTAGGACTCTGCACACTCAGTTGTAGAGCCTCTACCTACACTATGACCCAACTTAGACTTCCGCTCTAAAATTATAACCCAATCCTTGCTTGTTCATTTCTCTCTAACTACTTAAAGCTTAGCTCTATTTATACAATCCCATGGTCCACAGACCATGGGTAGATATTTTACAATCGACATTACATTTCCAAAATAAGGGCGAACAACCCTATGACTCTTTAACATCTACATCCTCTGTGACCACAAAATGCAGAGTCTTTACACTTGGATTACAAAATTTGACCAAAATATGGGCTTTTAGCCCCAAAACTGCCGTTAAGGGATCCCGCACCCAACAAGCCCCCAACATAAACATTGTAACTTGCCCTCGAGTCACTCTACCAGTGCAGAGATCTTAGTGCAAAGAACTCCTAGCTCCATTTGGATTACTGCAACTTCGGAAACACACTCAGGGGCTGCCTGCTAGACTTCTTCCACTCGTTGTTCAGTGACTGCTTTTTGAATTCAAATCTGACCATTACCCCGACATTCGACCCATTAATGCTATATTGGCGACATATTTTCAAGAATCTAACCCATAAAGTTTTCCTTAAATGCCTCCCATGCTCCATTTGGCCTCAAACCGACCATAAAATCATGAATAGTGACTTTAATGGTCACTTTCCAATGAACCTGCACGCCAGCACAACTATCTTCGCGCTGTCACAGACCCTGTGACACCTCGCTGCTTTGCACAATTTTGGCATTGCGTAGCTCCCCAACTCAGGAAGTGTAGTTTATAGTCCCATGCCCCCTTTCAGCTACCTGGAGTGCTAAGACTGTGCTTCTGTCACATAGTCAGATGGTCGGGCCACCTATGTATGGCTTCAATTAACTGTCATTCACCGTTCCTGGAAAGGGATCTCCATTTAACTTAACTAGTTGGACAAGACCACCATTGGTAATCTCCTTAATAACATAGGGCCCCAACCAATTCATTCTGAATTTCCCTGGAAATTTATCAAACTTAATATCATACAACAGCACCAAGTCATTCACCTTAAAGGTGCGCAACTTAATATGTTGGTCATGCCACACTTTTTCGCACTGCTTATCCAAGCTTATCCAACTGCATGAGCCTCTCTTCCAGGGCTCCGTGATCCATCATACCTATGAGAGCTACTATGCACAGACTAGGTATGATGTATACCATAGGCATTATAGCTTCCACACCATAGATGAGCCTAAAAGTGGTTTGTCCCATCATCTTTTTGCATGTTGTTCAATAATCCCATAACACTGCAGGTATGCGTAGGTCCCAATCACTTCGTTGAGCATTGCAAACCTTGGTCACTGTGTTTTCAAGCACTTTATTGAACACCTCCACTGTCTCGTTAGCCTGTGGGTGATAAGGTGTGCTCTTCTGGTGGTACACCTGAAACTCCTCCGTTAGTGCACTGGTCGTTTCATTTAGGAAGTGTATACCACAATCACTCATCAAGATCTTTGGACATCCAAATTGCATCAAGACATTCTCAAATAGAAACTCCATGGTAGTCACACCCATGCAATCCTTCACCAGCTGCACTTATGCCCAATGAGTCAAGTACTCCGTCACAGTGATAATGTACCTCACTCATGTCTTCCCTTTTGGCTGAATGGGTCCTACAAAATCTATTTCCCACTTTTCAAAGGGTTGCAATGTCATTTATGGATTCAAATGCATTTCATCCCTCCGGGACGGCCAGCTTGTTCTTTGACATACATCACACACCTTTTAATATGATTTTGAATCCTGATGAAGGGTTGGCCACCACAACCCGATGCATAGAATATTCTATGCAGTTGCTCTATCTACATAATGTCATCTCACTATGTCCCCATGACTATCCATGAGGATGCTTCTTTGTTCAAACTTAGGTACATACCTTCGTAGTATTTCATTAGTCCCCATCTTGTACAAATTCCCAGCAATGATAGAGAAATCTATCGCGCACACCACTAATTCCATCTTCTGTTGGACATAGTATCCTTCTGGTGTAGTTCCTATTGTTAGGAAGTGTATTATATCCTCGAAATAATCATCTATGGCACACAGCAAAGAGCTACATGTTAGGTAATCCTTCTTCCAATTTAGTAGGTTCCTCCCTTGTTTTGATGTGGGACAAATGATCTAGTCCTGCGTTCAATCATCAAGGCTTCACAACAACTTCAAAATCATATTCTTGGAACAATAAGAGCCATCTAAAATTCACCCCCGCACCATAGGCTTATTGACTAGGTACTTTAGCGCGGAGTGATTCATATACATCTTAAAGTGGCCTCCTAGCAAGTAGTGTCAGTATTTCTGGAGCGCATACACCATAGTTAGTCCCTCACATTTAGTGGTAGAGTAGTTCTTCCTCGCTTTGGCCAACTGCGCGTGCGGATCATCCTGCCCATAATACTTGTCTATCAGTGGCATATTAGGATTCCCAAATCATGCTTTCATCATCCTCCTACATTCATGCCAGTCATAAAATCTTCCCTTGCGCATACCCCACCATCTTGTGAGCGTAGCATGCAGTGCCCTGTCCAAGGCCTGAAAGCGATGCTTTTCTAGCACTTCTCTTTCAAATGCATCCAAAAGGGTATCTACCTTAGTTAGACAATCATAAGTAGGCATATTTCTTACCTTTGATGACACACAACACAACGACTAGGTCATCATGTTACAATTCAGCATGGTTACTTTGTGTAACTGATTCTGCCAGTGTTTTATTTCTTTGTCAGAATCCAAAGTAAAGGAGCTCTCTCACTCCCATGTAATCCATCCATCCATGGCGGGATTCACCAAATCTTGGTATCGCCCTATTATCTTATAGATGCATTCCAGATCATCATTGCTCTCATATTTGCGGATTGGTTCCATATAGTGTGATCCTTCAGCAGGATCGAAGGGTATTATTACGCGTAGTGATTTCTTCTCAAAGATCATCTTTTGTTTCTTCAGATTCATTACCTCGTTCATATAAGTAGCCTATTCAATTCCCAGGAGTGCAAGATAGGGGCTTTTGTCATCCACAATCTTTATTACTTCAAAATATTCCAGCACCCTCGCTCCCTCAATATCCACGGTCACTCCCTGCAGCCGCCCCATGGGTATGATTTTTTGTTGATTCGCCATCCTAAGCTGAATTGGAGACCATTGCAGCGCAAGTCTCCTCATTCACTCCCAAGTTTGTTTTGGTAGGAAATTCTCATTTGACCCCAGGTCCAAAAAGACTTGATCCATTTCGTACTCTCCTATTTGTGGGGTCAGCCTCATCTCCCGTCTCGTCCTTGTCTTATGCTTGGAAATATTTCACACTACACGCAGCTCACCTGGTGTGTTCCAGCACATATATTGATGAGTTCTTGTAGCCCTTTTACAACCTTACTATCATGTACTAACTTCATACAGGTTTCCAAGAAAGTTGTGAGCATAGAGGGGTCCATCTCTGGCTCAGGATTATCCTTGCTTCCTAAAGTGGAGGTCTCATCAAAGCTCATATTAGCTTCCACGAAGGCTTCCTAAGCACACTCCAAGTCAAACTCAGCCTCTTTCATTGGGGCCTTGTGAACCCATGTACTATCTTCTAGTTGTTTCCCCGTGTCATCTCCCGTCGCTATTCCATTCTGGAGCACTATATTTATGTTTGGGTCTTCTTCGGGTAGCTCAGACCTCATAATTTACAGGTTCTAAGTTGGGGGAGGCAGTAGCGCCCCTTTTTCATGTATCCTAGTTGTCAGCGTAGGATATCCTTCTATTTTATGATCAAATAGTGTGCAATACTTGCATGATGGACACATTGAATTACTGCAGTCGTGAGCATAGTGCCCTATTCCTCTGCAGTTGTAGAAAATCAACTGTCCTTGACCTCTACCAGGTCCTCCTCCATCTTGGCCTCGTCCGGGCCCCTAAAATCCTGTCCATGCCATCCCTACATTTTGGTCAAGGGGTTGCGTTTCGCCCTAAACCCTGTAGGCGGGAGTTCTATCCATAATCAATTTATAGCTCCTACAAGTAAACTCATCATGAACTACTGACCTACACAAGTTGCAGAACAACTGTTGCGGTGCTTGTACATACTTCTGTAACAAGTGGCAGTTATCTGTAGCATGTTGCCTGACAGATAGTACACCGTAAAGTAGGCACTGTACTAGGTCCTACTTGAGATTTTGGCCTTAGAGGCATTCATCCTCCTCCTACAAGGTAATTCACGAATACGAGGCAATGATCTTTTTCATGACCCTGACTCTTGCATTTCAAGCACTATACTTCCTCGGGTACCTCTGGCCAAACCATCCTGTCCTACTTCAGAATTTTCATCTCAAGGCACAAATTCTTCAGTTGTGCATGGATCTACTTGACTCCTAGATTAGGATCTTCCATAGGAGTCTCATGTAGTCTCACGACAATCTACAAGGCCTTTGTCTGAGTTGTTATATTTTGCTATGACAACACAGTCCTCAAGTGTGGTAGTAGTGAAGCCACAAACCACTCGTGATGTTGTCCATCTGTCAAATTCATGTTGGCTTTGTTGATCATACATTTCAGTCTCTTATGTAATTCCCAAGGTGTCTCACCTAGTTGCATCATGATTTCTTTGAATCCCACAATCGACTACGCTTTAGATTTAGGCCTGCTAAATTCCCTATTTAGTGCTGCTTGGTTGTCTGCTACTCTAGCATTAGGGTTATCGTTAGAGTACTTAGTATACCAGGTTAGTGTGCGATCTTGCAGAGCACTAACCAATGTCTCTTTCTTTACATGATTGTCTGTAACACCTTTAGCTTCCCATACAACCCTCACAACGAACCAGAATTGATCCAAGTCCAAATTTCCCAAGCCTTTGAACAAAGGCAACTTCACTCTGTTTGCCATACTGAATCGTGGTGGAGGTGGAGGTGGTACGGGTGAAGTTGGAGGTGATGGCGGTGAAGTCGAAGGTGGTGTGGGCGGATGTGGTATTCATGGGAATCCTTGTCTTATTAACTAAATAACACTTCACAGAGAGACCTTCGATATTCCTTCTTCATCTTTTCACGAAGGTGAAATCAAGGGGCTATACTCCGGACCCTTATTTCCTTCATTTCTGTAAATTTTTCCGCTTGTAGTCCTAAACATAAAGGTAGCTGCATAACACATTTTTCGCACAACAACACTTTAATCCAAGTATTCAAATATTTTACGTACTTACCTCGTGGTCCTTTGAAAAAGCATCGCTATGCCTGACTATAGCTGACTGAGGTATCGACTGTGAATTTATTCACAAATCCTCCTATGACGTGATCGAGCCAATGATCGACAATGTGGGTGATATTATCCTTTGACGCTTCCAACCTTCACACTAGCTCTAGGTTCCACACAATAGGACCATCAAGATTCCACCTTCCTTGGCTATCTGCTAGCTTCACGATCCACTCGTATATCTTAGTAGGAAATGAGGTGAAAAATATTTCATGGATCTCCATATACAGGTATCGTCCAACCACTATTCTTTTGATAGTCGCGGGTTTCTATTCTCTTGTGCTGCGAACTCGTGGATCCTTCTATCCAACTAGCCTTCGATTTCTTTCTTAGTTGGATTCGAGTGATACAACATCACACATCTCTTATGTAGATTCTAGTCCCGCCAATGGAACCATTTGTTGGCTTGAGGGGATCTCACCCAGGTTCAGTGTTAATTAGCCAAACGACTCCTACACTACTGGCACTTTCGGCATCAGCCCATAGAGCACGGACTGAAGTCTCACCCGAAGCAGTATGGGGTGATGTTGGAACCAAGTTTTGACACCCTTGAGATGGTTGTGATGTCGGTTTATTCCTGCTATACGTGCCTTCGCACAGGTTTCTTATCCCTCTGTTCCACCCTTCAATACCTTTGCGAGAGGGTACAATTGGATTTCACACATCCCTAACCTGCGGCCTAGGGACTTTCACACCACTAGGGTAGTGAACTGCGATATCTCCCACACTAGGCTAAGTGTCTTACTTATCTTATTCACCGATCTTAGTTAGCTTCACATAAACAAATTTTTTTGAGAAGATTCTTCGGCGAAAGTCACATAGAGATACTTTTGTTGACACGTTTCAAACCAACCAGTGTGGTTCATCTTCAGGACAAGTTGAGTGAGCAGATCTCGCATTGCACATTAAATAGATAGGGTAGAATATCCAATGACCCAATTTTCTAGCTGCTAATGGCTAGAAGGCTTCTGTGATCAAAAATTGGTATGGATCATAGAAGCCTAAATTCAATAAGTAACAAATGTTCTTACTTGCATTTACCTAACCAATATATTTACATATATTCGACCATGATATAAGCATTATAAGTGAAATTCATACCCAATATAAGGATATCCATAAACAAGAAATAAATATGCAAAAATTATAGAATCCTTCTCTTTATTGATAATTCCAGACAACTACAGACTCGACCCGGCATGCGCACTCAGATGCAGGGGTCTGCATACTCAGCTGCAGACTTCTAGGCCTCTGTGCACTCAACTGCAAAGCCTCTACCTATGCTACGACCCAACTTAGACTTCTACTCTAAAGCTATGACCCAATCCTTTCTTATTGATTTCTCTCTAACTACTTAGATATTAGCTCTATTTATATAATCCCATGGTCTGCGGACCATGGGTAGATCTTTTGCAGCTGAGATTACAATTCCAAAATAAGGGCAGATAGCCCTATGACTCTTTAAGATGTACGCACTCTAAGAGCAAAAAATGAAAAGTCTTTAAACTTAGATTATAAAATTTGACCAAAATATGGGCTTTTAGCCCCAAAATTGCCTTGGGGGATCCCGCGCCCAACAACTGAGATGAAGATGAAGGAACTATGGCCATTTGTATTGCTGAAGAGTCAATTTTATTGATATCTTCAGTAGTTAAAGGGCCTATATCTTGTGACTATTGATCATCAATAAGCAAGGGTGGCTAAATTTTTTAGTCAGAACCTGTTCTCTGAAGAATTTGCATTTGAGGAGCTCTTATGAACTGAGTTTGAGCTTGAGGTCTAACAGTAGATTGTTAAGGAGCTCTAAGCTAAGTTTCAATTTTTGAAATTCTGTTAGAAAGGTTCCTAAGCAAAGATGTAATTTCATCAATTTTATGATCTTGTAACTGAGATTTGGAGGAGGATGAATCATTTATATTAGATTTCAGTTTTCTTTCTTCTTTTTCTACTTTAGCCTTAAGTTTACCAAATGCTGACCTATTGGCTTCTACTTTTATAGCATTTGTTTGCATGTCTTCTGAGGTATTAGAAACGCATTCTGTTATCATGACTACAAAATCATCATCAAATTATTTAGAGAATCTGACCTTTGCAACTGCTATTGGTGGCTTACAATCAACAGGCATTTTATGATAGAGCTTATTGAATCTTTTAATGAATTCAGCAACTGGCTCTCCTAGGTTTTTCTTTAATTCCTCAAATTCAGTAAGGAAGTAAACAAGATCTTTCTTAACCCCCCATTGATTTTTGAAGATGGTTATGACTCCATTCCAAGTTTTGATAGAGTTAGCTCTGAGCTGCCTAAACCAGATCCTAACATTTCCTTCTAGGGATTGTATAAATAATCTCATATAAAGATTTTCCTCTTCAATGTTCATATTGTTAGTAAAATATAGGAAGGCTGACACATATTCTACTGAGGGTCCTGTTTCTCCATTAGATATGGGCAAATGCTTTAAGTATCCATCAGGAAAATTTTCCAAGTTTGCAGGGAGAACTAGGGCAACATATCTAGCTTGAACAATGGGTTGAAAAGCCATGACATCGGGAGGAGTATGGGGTGTATGAGTGGATGTTTATGAGGAAGAGGAATATGATGAATATGAAGGAGGTGAAGATGAGTCAATAGGTATATTAATGTGTGTAGGAGAGGGAGGAGACCTCTTTAAGGGTTTGAAAGGGGTTTTAATAACCAATTTCTAAACTCCTGGTGGAAAGTCTTCCTTATTTTCAAATAAAGGATTCGAGTAGACAAAAAATGTCTCTTCAAAATTAGTTGAGGATGATGGAGAAGAATAAGGTGTTGGGTTAATGAAATCTTGAGGTTTGAATTCAGGTAAATGTAAATCCAATTCTTCCTCAGATGAAGGTGATTTGATAGGAATGGATGGGATTTGATATGTTTCAAGTGACTGTATCAAAAATGTTGATGGAAGGTCTACTCCTCTAGAGATAAGATCAGAGACCCTAGGAGGTAGTTCAGTCGAATCAGGGTAAGTTGGTATAGATGAGAATGGATCTATAGACGGAATGCATTCAAGGTGTAAAGCTGGAGAAGAAGAAGGTGTTCTATGTCTTCCCCTTGAAGAGGTTCCCCTAATGAGTTTTTCTAGGTCTGGTGGAGGGTTAATAATCTCCGAATCAGAATGTGATCTTGTATGCTTATAGGGGGGCAGCTTGGACCAATGGAATCTCCAGGTGAAATATTCTAACCTATGACCTTATCCTTTATTCACCTTAAAGGAAAGGGAAAATCATTCCCCCGGGGAAAATTTAACTTTCAGTACTTTGCTCCCCAATAAAGACACCAATTTGATGTTTTCCTTTGAGATAACCTAACGTCAATTGGCTATGCCAAAGCATATAAAATATTTTGTTTGATTTTAATGGTTGGATGACCAATGAAATTCTTTTTAGTAGGTTCTTTAAACTTAGAAATATCTTTAATAAAACAAAAGGATATTCTTTAAATACATATGGTTATTTTGATTTTAAATGTGATGGATAAGAAGAATATAGAGAAATATAAATGACTTAATATTTAGATAGAGTATTTCACCATTTACAAGCAGAAATTAAGAAAACTCTATTTTCCTAATTAACAAAATATAATCAAGTCACTTCAGAAATCTTGTGCAATTTAAATATGAAGAGGGATTTACAAGAATAAACAGTCTTGTAAATTAATCTCTTAATTAAACTACAACTTCACACTGCATTCAAAATCAAACTGAGATTCAATTAAATTTTCAATCGGATGACTGTAAATGAAATTAATTATATGAGGAATACATAATGAACAACATAAGAAAATAACTCATAGAGAGACAAGCCATATGAAGTAAATCCATAATCCTTTATTCAATAAAAAATGCTCCAGCTTAGTACAAATCTATTTGGTAAGTAGCTCAAGGGTGAAACCCTAAATACTTTGATAGAATGAAGTATTTAAACAAAATACACAATATTACAATCAATGCTTGAGTGACGAGGCATGTTATTATTACTTAAAATTTTAAAAAAAGAGAACCAATTCGGTCTAAAAGAATGAATCTGAACATCTACCCCTATTTTGATGGAAAACTATTGCTGAGTGGCCACTATTCTCATGTTGCACTGGCCAAGCTAATCTATCCTCTAATCCTGATATTCGTATAACTTTTCCCAACGTTATTAATTTAGAATTAATATTTTAGTTACTCTACGGTAAATCTCATCTACCTCAGTATAATTGGAAAAAGTTGGGTTTACAGTAAAAATATGTTTTATCTCATTTTGAATAAAACATATATTATTGATGGCCTCATAGAACACCCTACCTATCATGGAACCTTTGATGTTGGAGGACTTGGTTGGGTCCTTGGAAAGGTCCTGTAGATTCTAATCCTTCGTGGTCATTAGTTTATCATTGATGGCAAACAATGAAGGCAGACCCTTCTTGTTTAAGGCATCAATTATTGTGAAAAATCTATTAACTACAATTTCAAGAGTGTAACACTTCTCAGTTAACTGTACTACCAGGTTCTTTTTAGTCAGGACTTTCTTTACCTCCAAAATGGTTTCAATCTTGTTATCCACTCCTAGATCATCCAGTTCATACTTTCTCTTAAAATTGAGAAACCTTATTATGTTGTTGGCTGTAGAAGGCATCTCTCCTAGTTGAGAATTTATATTGGAAATTGTGAGGTTTTCCTTTTCCCTAAACTCCTTTTGCTCAAAATTGATCTAGATACATGGCCAGATTTCATCAATCTCCTCTATGATGTTGTTCCAGATAATTTATTTGACACTACCAATAGTGTAGCCAATGGAAGACTTAGTGGCTAACTACTTCCATGCCTCAACTCGATTTTGAGCTCTCTGAAGCTCTGTTGCATGAAAGATTTCACAATTATTTTGATGATCATCTAGTAGTTTTACTTGATCTTGCAGTTTATTAATCTCTTCAGTCTTCAGGGACATATTTTGAACTACACTAGCTAATTGTTCTACAGCCTCTCCTGTACTAGTGGTAGGCAATATTGTAGTTGGAATTACTGTGATATGAAGTGCTTCTAAAGGAGCAATCTATTTAGCAGTCATCTCCTTTTCCTTGATTAATTTCTCCATCTCTGTCTCCATCCGTTTCAGCTAAGAAATTTGTTCTATGATGAGTTTCAACAAGTTTTTCTTTTAAGTTTATGTTTCTACAATATCCTTGGCTAGAGGATCTTCAGTAGCTGGGAGTTTCAATTGTTTCCTTAGTGCTGCTATATCCAAAATTATTATTTTTGATCAGCTCTTCTACAGCATTGATGTTTGCAAGATCATAACCAAGTTTAATTAGCAAATATTCCAAGGTTTTAATCTTCATATCTTTGGCAAGAGCTGAAACTTTCTCTATCTTTAGTTGTGACTGGACATTTTCCAGTGTTACATGTAGTTTGGACGAGGTCATAGCTATGCTAGTTATAGTAGAGAAGATCATTTTCCAATCTGTTTATGCATCTCCATTTGGTCAATGGGATGTATGTCCTTGATATCAAACTCAAAAGATGTATTCTTATAATCTAATGCACATTTGGGTTGAGGAACTTGTGCCTGAAGGAATGTCATCTACATTTTCCCCTTATCTGTGTCAAAGGCTAAGAGGAGTCTGCTTTGGGTACGAGAGGTTTGTTTCCAAAATTGGTTGTATGTGTTTATCTTCAAGGCTTCATTTTTTACCATTATTTCCTTGAAGACTTCCATGATTTTATTCTCTAGATCGCTTGAAGTAGATGTACCTGTGTGCATAATCTATTGTTGCTCTTATGAGGTCATGGAAGTGGTAGGAGACTGTGTAGACTGATCACCTACTAATGAAGATACAAGAGGTTCATCAGTGGTGATGAGAATTTGCTGCTCTGAATCTTTGCTAAGACTTAGTCTGGAGCTAAGCTTAGCCTTCTTTTTGTACATGATTTTAAATCCCTCAGTAAAGATATCAGTACCTAAAGGTGACTCTTCCTCTCTACTCCTCTTAGGTGAATTTTCTTGCATTGTAGGATTCTGCATTGTTGATGAGGAGACCTGCTGTTCTTCTACCTCCTATAATGTGTTTTCAACCCACTCTGGCCGATTCTTATATTTGTCTATCTCCAGCCTAGGTGTGTGCAAATAAGGAGTAGACTGTTTCTACCCCTAATCTAGAAATTATCCCTAATGGATCATAGGAACAGGTAAAACTAAGATTAAATTGCATTTCCCTTAGTAGTTTGTTAGCCTCTTGACCTACTGCCCTATTGTTGCAAAATGAATGGACCAACCTGTGTTTTTATCTTGAACTGAGACTTTTTCTTGGCAGCAACAAAATGGACTTCATCCATGTTGATCATCTACTTGATGTATTCTAAACAAAAAATCCTCATTAAGAGGAATTTTCGCATCTTATATGGTGGCAGCTCACATGGAAAAATCCTTATGTGTAATTCTCATATAATTACCAGTCTCCTATTTGTACATGTTCTAACAAATATAAGACATTTTTGATTTCTTCATTAATCCTTGGATTGGTTCTACTACTTAGGAGGCTTATGGCTGGATGGAAAAACATCTTAGTAAACTATTCGTAAGTATATTCTTTCTGCTCTTTCATAACCAGAGTGTTCCACAAAATGACCAACTGCTGGTTTCCTTTCTCATCCATTTTTTGCAATGACAAGTTCATGTTGTCCCCCTGACAATATAGGAACATGTAGACTAAGACAGAGGCATATTTAAGTACCTCCTCTCTAGGAAACTTGACCAACTGTTGATGAATAGATTCTGCAAGGAAATGGCTGAAATTGAACACGGTTGAGGGCTTAACATCATTAGAAAATATGGATAAAAATCCTATAATGGCCTCATCTACCATTTGGTCAGAATAGTAGCCAAGGAGATAGAAAATGACGGTGATTATCTACTTGGCTCTCTTAAGGAATATGGATGAGGGATAATGAGAATTTTTCTTTTGTAATACAAAATCTTGTGTTAAGAATAATTCAAGAGTTTGGGCTCTCTTAGCAAAGTCTAATTTATAGTATATTTCAATTAGAGCTTCATAGGAAAATGGGGTAGCATTGTTGATTATGGGGGCTTGCATAATTTGATCAATAGCAAGAGGGGTTATGGTAAATATAATTTTTCCATTAGGATTGACTATGGCCCTTTGGCTTGGTAGATATGAGGCATCACATTTTCTAATTAAATCAGGAGTGTTGTGGGTACAAGGAAAGAGGTAATGAGGTAGGTTTGATTCCCACAGTTGGATATCATCTGATTTATAAATGTATTTGTCTTCGAGCCAGGAGTACATCTCAAAGAGGTTGAGCTCACAGAGTGTGTCATGGATCTTGTAGTCTCTATCAGCCATAGGGATATGATGAATATCTATAGGAGGATAGATCAGAGGATTAACAATTTCCTCTAGTCCTTTGTCCTTGGGAGGCATGATGGCTAAGGTTGATAGTGAAAACTTGATTGGGAAAGGAGACAATTAGCTAACAGATAGAAATTTTTGTGTCCAGCAACAGATGAATAATTTGACAATGATCAGGTAGGTAGTGTCGTTGGTAGTTGACAGTGTTGGGATCTAGTAAGCAACCTACAATCAAAGTCATGGCAATGATAAAACAAAAGTTTTGTAACCTGTAAACAAACAAGAAGAGGTTTATATAGGAGTTCTAGTTTTCCATTGAGTTAAGGGCTAAGAAAATTAAATTCTTAATAGATTGATTATGGAGCGAATGGATATGATTTGATGGGCTTAATAGATAGATGAGGTGGCAACAAAAGGAATGGTGGATGCGCAACGATCAGGTAAATGGTATCAAGAATGAGGAATTCAACTTTTTGGAGCGGGGGTGAGTAGTTTGTGGTTTTTCTCATGGGGGGTCCGAAACGCTGTGGAGTTTCCACGTAGGGGTGGGTGTGGTTTGGTATACCACCCATTTCGTACCCCCCCCCCCAGCAGTAAATCTCAAATGGCGAAGGGGGGCTGAAATGGCATGAGGGTTGTCGAATGAAAGGCAATAGGTGGAGATTAAGAGTGATATGGTGAAGGATTAACATGATGTGACGAGATGGATTCATGGTGTTGGGAATTTACATTTAATGTGATTTCGGGAAATATGGAATATAAGGGGGTTATGAACTTTAGGGAAATGATATGAAGGGAATGGATTGGCAGAGGGGCGATATAGGATTGATACTTAGGTTATGGGTTTTTTAAAAATTAGGATAATGTTAATATTCAAAGTAAACATATAAACCTTAGAGTAACCTTCACCCTTCTTTCAATTTATTCTGCAGATCAAAAAATAATGGATGTTTGATTATGGTGTATGTAGACTAGTAGCCTGTGCATTTTCAAAAACATAAAATGAAGCTTTACTTTAATTTTGCTTCCTTAACATTTTATTTTCTTTTTCCTTCTTTATTTAGGGCAGTTAAATCCTAACATTTTATTGATATGGATGCCTATAAAACATCAAATTTTCCTAACATTTTAACTTTTTATTCTTTTACATCCATATCCTATCTTAACATTTTTTAAAATTATTTGACTAATATGCTAACTTATCAAAACTAGATAATGTTACAACACATTATTTTACCATTTTTTGGCAATTTCAACCAAAGTTTTGGGAAAATGTTGTTTTTCTATTTTCCATGAATTCAAAAATAATTTTCTAATTTTCAAGAAATATTATTTTTAGTTTTTTATTTTCCTAGCAACTTCCAATCGAATACAATTCCTATGCTAGAGATTATTTTATTTTTAGTATTTTTGAGTGCTTGACAATTGATTTAAAAATGAAAAAAAGTAAATTTCTCAATGCCCATTTCGTCGGTGAGTGCTTTGATAATAACACTCACATTGACATTGTTATAGTATTTTTCTTCCACATGATGAGAAAATTGACGCAGTTGCAGGTATTTTTCACAAGCAATGGGCTGTGGGATGGGGCAGCTATACATTTCCAGATCATATATCATATGAATGTTTACGGAGGATAGGGTACGTGTGGGAGAAAATGAAATATAATTGTGTTTCATTGTATAGAGATTTTACTGTGTAAGGTACAAAGTATGTGTGGAAGAAAAGTTGTGTAGATATTTTGATTAATATTGTTGATTTTTATTATGCGTCGTGGTGCATAGGGCATTGGAAAACTATTAATGTTAATATGTGAGACTTTTTTCATAGAATTGGTTTGCTGTTAAATTGTATGTGCAAGACAACATTGGGTTTCATGATTGATCTAACAACGTGTTATTTCTCTAACCATTAGTGTTAGAATTGAATCTTTGTGGAGCACACGATATGTGCAAGAGATTTCATTGTGAATAGGGTTTATTAGGACAAGGTTTTTTTAGGAGACTGGGGGGTGCATGTGGAACTTAGGGGGTTGAGGGGGGCTACACATTTCCAAATTGTATATCTTATGAATGTTTACGGAGGACCGGGTATGTGTTAGAGAATGAGAAATATTATTGTGTTTCATTGTGCGGAGCTTGTCTAGTGTACGAAGTATGAGTGGGAGAGTTGTTGCATAAAGCTTTTGATTAATATTTTTAATTTACATTGGGAAACATTTCGTATAGGGAATTGTAAAACTATTAATGTTAATATGTGAGACTTTTTGTGCACATTGGATTTGCTGTGAAATTGTATGTGTGCGAGAATGAGGGGTTTCATAAGTTGTCTTTCAGTGTGTTATTTCTTTGAGCATTGGTGTTAGAATTGAATATTTGTGGAGCACAGGGTATGTGAGGGGTATTTCATTTTGTGTAGATTTTATTAGGATGGGGTGTTTCTAGGAGACTCAGGGATGCATTTGGAAATTAATGTTAAACTATTAATGTTAATTTGTTATTATTATTATGTTTTATTGTGCGAAGGTTTGCCTGTGCAGAAGATGGGGTGATCATATATCATATATTGTATGAATATTTAGGGAGGATAGGGCATGTGAAGTAGAGTGGGGAATATTATTATGTTTCATTGTCACAAAGATTTTATTGTGAGGAATACGATGTATGTAGTGGGAGAACATAATAATTAAAATTGTTAATTTTCATTGTGCAGGGTTTTTACTATGGGTTTGTGTGGGAAACCTGGTGGTGAATATGATGACACATGAATTTGTGTTATATTGGAAGAACATGTGTTTTCTATTGGAAACAAGAAAACTAAAAAACAATTTATGCATAGGAAAACAATGGGTTTCATGGCTACTCTAACTGTGTTATTGCTATGAATGGGGTATGTGTGGGACATTCCATTGTGTAGATCTTTCTATTCTAAGATTTTGCCTTGGAAACTTTATTCAGGATGAAAGAGAAATTAACGTTAAACTATTTTTATTATCATTTTCATTTTGTGAAGCTTTGACTATGTGGAAGATGGGATATGTGTGCTGATTTATAGCAATACAAATAGATGTCATGCATGTAAGTTAGTTGTTATTTTCGAATCTAGTCACAATTCCTTATTGTAATGTTCAAAAATTCGAAGAAGGATTGGCATGAAGCTATTCTAAATGGTTTTCTTTATTAATGAGGTAAAACAAAAAAAACTAACACCTATGTAATTTACTACATATTCTTGATTTTAGAACTAAAAAAGCATTGAGCTCTTTCTCTACAAATCCATAATCACGCTCCAAAGTGGAAGTAGTTGTGCAAACAAATTTGTGAGGAGGTTGTTGTAAATGGGAGGATGATATACAATTTTTTTGTGCAAAGTTTACTAAGATAATAAATATTCAAATCCATTTTTTAATTCTTATTTAGGGAGTTATTTCACATTGTATAATCACTAATTAATATAAGTTATGAATGTTAATGAATGAGGGAGTTATTGAGTGAAAAGTTAGTTGTCTGGATGAAGTTGAGTGGAGATGTTTGTGCGTGTGTGAAGGTTATGTAGAGAAACAATATATGTGCAAACTCTGTGCATATGAAATCCATTATATGGAGGAAACCTTCAAACTTTCACTCTGCACAATCACAGACCTTCTGCATAATAATATTTAATTTGGGATACAGAAAGTCTAATAAAATTACATAAGGCACACTACTATTTCATTCCAAATAGCATAGAAACTATTCATGATTTCATTTTGTTGGTGGATCATTGACAAAAATGTTCATTTTGTCCATTATAATGTTATTTGCTAATTGTAGAAACTATGGTAATATCTTTGTATCTCGATATGAATTGTGTAAAATTTCTTTTTGTCACTTCCCATAGCTTTACATCATAAATATTGCATCAAACACATTGAGATGGTTAAACATCTTGATAATAGGGTATCTAGATAACGATTAGGCCAATTAAAAAGGTAACCATAAACCTATCAGTTTTTCATTTTCAACAGTTCGATTTTTCTTTTTTTCTTATGTTAGATTGCAAATGAAAAGGCATGGACTTCTAGTTTTTACGAATTTGTGGCTTTTTCTTAGTATGTGAAGGAGTTGTGTTTCTCTGCAACTATGGAAAATGCTTGTATGAATAAGTTTCTCTTTGTTAGGAGAAAAAACCATGGTCGATCAAACATTGGTTGTTTTCTAGATTTATTATATATTGCAAAATATATTTTCAATTGATTTTGAATGTATCTCCAATCTATGTTTTTGGCTGGAGAACTATGCGGGGGGGAAGTTAATACGAAGGTACAAAACTTTGCGATAGAAAAATTGTGTTTGTTATTATGTATACTGGTTTTTTGGTGTAAACCATAAATCAAACGGTCTAAATTTTATGAGTATTTTGTGACATACTGTAGATTATTATTATTATTATTATAACAAGAATTAGTGTGTCAATAATATGTCAAACATTCTAATTTTTATAAAGCTCTTGTGGTGTAATTTGAATATGTAATGTGTCAGTGGTTGCATTGGCCCGGTGTTGATCATGCATTCTTTTTTTGGGGGATCATGTTCCTAGTGTAGATTGGTATATTTCATAGTTCTAAGGGAGGGGAGGCTAGTTACTACAAATGGCTTTACTCTAGTTATCAAAATTGGTACTTTGTTCTAAGGATTGTGCATTTTACTTGTTAGCATAAGAATTGTATACAATATCTATTTTGAAAAACAAATACAGATTTTACGGTATCTATGTTAGCTGTTGTAGTTCATTTTTTTTGTGGTTGTATATCTTGTTCATAAACAAGATTTTTATGTGAATGGGTTGTATCTATATTGTTTTACTTGTTTTCATGTACATTCTTTTATGTTGTGCTTGTCGTTGAACAACAATTAATAATGAAATTAAAATAATCAATGAACAAGCACGTTTGAAGTGTGATTACTAAAGCATGAATGGAGAAGTACTTTCTTGTTATAGAAAGCACTGGTATGGATGAAATACTAAGGAATCATAATCTATTTTGATTGAAAAAAATTTCATATAATGTGGGAGATTTCATATTTGATAGTATGAGAACTCTATTGCATTTTAGATACACGTCAATAGAATTGTGTGAAGGCGTAATAAAACATTTAAGGAATTGTTTACATGAGGGGAAGACTGAAGCTATACTATATTATAAACGTGAATTGAATATAGACACATGAATACATATGCATGTTGTAGATAGCCTAAATGTTTGCTTGGAAAGGATGACAAAATAAACTTCACATATTATCATTGGTTGGGGATGCAGACTCTAGGGGGGATATTTTGTATACATTGGTTATCGAATTGGGTAAAATTTCCCATAACACTTTGGTCAAACACTACACTGAAAAAATATTTTCATTTTAATTTAGATTTGTGCAAAGAAAGTTATGACATATTATTCCATAACAAGAATTCAATTGTTGGACATTTCGAACCCCTCCTTTGCAAGAAAAAATGTTTACTAGGAACTGATCATGAACATATGATAAATATAACAACATACGAAGAAACAAAACATGTATGGATGCAAATAGATAAAAATATGGGCATTCATATGGTTAAGAGATTTTTTGGATTTAGGATTATTTATAGTGAAAGTTGTTTTGAAACAATATGCCAATTGATGGAGAATGAGTATGATGTTCCTTGTTTAAGATGCATAATTGCTTAGACTATTTGTAATGAAATGATGCATAATGATTCATTTGCATTAAAATGTATAGAAAAATACATGAACAAAGATGCAATTAAGAGATTTCCTAGAATAGCATATTGGTAAGGTTACATTTACAATTAGCAACGCCATATGAAAAAGGGAAGATAAACGGTGGTATTATTGTTTATGATTGGATACGATATATATTGAACATAACGATATAAATTTGGTTTTCTAATAGTCTTGCTATTATTTCTAATTCTGTGGATTCGAGAAAGATGGGATGATATTCCATATTATGCAATTTGGTATGGCTAGAAGTCATTTGCATTATGAACCTCTCAAAGAAATATTACAACAAAAAGAACAATTTCACATGCTATTGAAACAGTTAACTAAAAATAATTTATAGAATAATTAAACAAAAATATTAGTGGAATTAATACATTTGAATTCACAAACATGGATGTGAACATAGAAATTAATACATAATTTATCAATGCAAACAAGAGATCATGATTTTCAATGTGTCGAGTAAAAAAACATATAAGAAAAAGAATTTTTTTGAAAACAAATGTCCTTAGAAAACTATGCAAGACATTAAACTCTATCTCTAAGAGCATGAAAATCGATGAAAATATTATGGAACTTAATACAAAGTCTCTCAATGTAAGTAAAATAACACATTCTCCATTGCATGAACTCAAAAACTACATACAAAACAAAGATGTCATTGAAACAGGTTGGATTACTAGACGATTAAAATGGTGAAAGACAACATAAGATAGCGTATTTTCTAATGAACAGAAAGAATCCTTACATATGTTTGATTATACATTGTAGACATTGGATGAACAACAATATTTTAAGAAAATACAAGATTCTCTTTCTTATGACTGTGTAATTTGCAATAAAAAATGGTTTAAAAGAGATGTCGTAGAAAAACAAATTAGAAATTTTTGAAAAATTAAGTGCATATACAAGAAATGAAAAAAGGAAGTAGACAATGACAAAGTTATCAAATTTGTAGTTCTAGAGAAAATTAGCCATAATAGAAAAATTTCCATAGTAAAAGAACTTTATGAATTAGATGAACGATTGATATCATTACGATTACAATTTTTGCAAATATGAGAAATTGGAAAACAGTTTAGAAAACCATAATTGGCATTGACTAGTGGACTAATCAATGTACTTATTGACAAATCTCGAATTCAAATTCCACTTCCTCATAACATAAATGTCTCTAGTACTATGGTTGTGGAAATTAAAAGACATTAAGTGTTTAAAATCATATTTGATATTGGGTAAATACATGTTCATAAGGTCATGAGGGTATTGAGATGGTTATGTAAAACTATACTCTCTATACTAGAGAATGTTAGAATAAACAAAAACTGGAAACAAGTCTTTGATCAAACAAATATGTGCATGCATGTGATACATATGTATATGTAGGAAATAGTGATGATAATGATTACTATCATCAGGAGCCTGTGACAATGAAATTGTTACATGGATTTAGTGATTAATTTATTATTTACGATCTTCGCAATAATCAAATAAACTTTGCTTAAGGTGACGGATATAAGCCTTTGGGCATATTCAAAGATAAGTATTCAGAAGAGATGAGCTTTCCACATTTGTTTATGGAAAAAACTAATTACACAATGTTACAAGAAACTTTACATATCACGATATTGCTAAGTGGGAAATTTTTCATCAAGATCATGATTTTGTGCATCATATAATGAAATTATTTTACAAGACAGTGTGAATTATCCTTAATCAAGTATTCAGTTGTTTATGGATTTGTATAAGAAAAGGAGAGTTAAAAAGAAAGAACTTATAGCTAAAGATGTTAGAATAAAGGAAAAGTTGAAATTTCTTCTTGCATTAAACATTTCCTATAAGGATCTTAGATGAATATGAACATCGCCAAACTATTTTTCTCATTTTCACAAGGACTTATATGTAATGACCTCACAATTAGGTCCACCCACTTAATTTTTTTCATTTAGCAGTGTTGACCATATCTGGTGGCCTTGAGTAATGGCTTTGCAACAAATACGCCGAAAAAAATTCGTGTACTGAGAACGAAGTAGATGAAAATGATATTAATACCTTGATAAGAAATGACCCCATAACTTGTGTATGATATTAAAAAATCGGAATGAATGTTCTACGTTAGTTTATTTCACATGACTGCAAGTACTTTGGTGATGTCATTGACTATTTCTTTGTAACAAATTTCCAAAATCGAGGAAGCCAACATGAACATGGATTGAGAGGCATTAAAAATGCTCCCATCTATGGAAAAATTATGGTTATTGAAATTTAAAACTTTATTGACAAGTACTTGTGTTGTGATTCAACTAAACTACCTACAAGTCTAAAAATTGTCCAACGTCATTGTCACAAAAGAACTTGTAGGAAAGGAAAATAGATGCATTGCAGATTCAAAATTTTGATACTGCCAATGCTAAGAACACGAATACTATGGAAATTGGTAATGCAAAAGCAAAGGCGAATGCAAGAATGATATTTTATGCACTAGATCATATGGAACAAGATGAGACATATACATTTGATAATTTTCTAGAAAAATTAGGTTTAAGTGAATCTGATTATATCCATGCAATTTAGTGTACTCTGAAATGAAGAACAATTTTGTTAAAAAGAGAACCAATAGACGTTTAGGCTAATAGCTTTTCTCAACATATTCAATTAATCTGGGGTGCAAATATTGATTCTCAATTTGTACTTTATTCATATGCTACAACTACTTATTGTAGTTCATACATGAAAAAGATAGATAAAACAATGATAAAGATGTTTAAACGTGTACAAAGTGAGTATCAAAAAAATGATGGTGATATCATTGAAACAATTTAAAGACATGGAAAATATTTATTGTACTTACAAAAAATGTTTGCATAACAATATGTATATATAGTTTTGTCAATGCCATTGAATACTAGTTCAAGGAAATGTGTATTTATTAATACTTCAGCAATAGATGATTGAATGTTTTTACTAAAGAAACCAAGAAAACTAGAATTTGAAGTGGATGATTCAGAGAACATAACATGTTTATCAATTGTAAGAAGAGCTTCGGCGTAAATCACATGAGAAAGACCTTTGTCGACGCGTTTCGAACCAACTAGTGTGGTTCAACTTGTCCTGACGATGAACCACACTAGTTGGTTCGAAACGCGTCGCGACAAAGGTCTTTCTCATTGATTTACGCCGAAGCTCTTCTTACAACTACGATGGATCACAGAAGCCTCAATTCTACAATGTTTATCAATTATTGATAGTTATCTGCAATCATTGGAAAACATTGAACATGTATTTTTAGCAGAATTCATATATTGTTATACACAGCAAGGTATGTAAAGTATAATAAATATATTGATGTTGATAACTATTACAGCGAATAATTGATGTTGTATGTCCCATACCATACTGACGGAAATGTATTTAGGGAACTTTAGTCAAGTTGGGAGAATGCATATTTATTATTTGAGAAAAATCATAAAATGTAATGAGTGAAAATTCACCAACGAAGCAATGACAATGTAGACTGATATTGATAACATAGTCACTAAGCTTGAAGATAAAGAGAGCGAATTGTTTGAAAGAAATTTTCCTTCTTGTGAACAGATATAAAATGAAAAATGTTATCAAGGTTATGATATCGAATCATATATACAATATGTGAAAAAGGCTAAATATGGAAAATCAATTGTTAAGAGACCCTATCAACTTGTAAACCAACCACGAGTATTAGAAGAAAGATAATTGTATGAAATCATCAGAATTCTTAACCCATAACAAGCAAAAATAGTAAAAGAAATAGTTGATGAGAAGAAAAGAAATCCAAATAACATATTGTATGTACTTGTAACAAGTGGCACGGGCATTGTAAAAACGTTTAGTAATATAGAAATATTTCAATCTCTAATTCACTTATACAATAACATGTTTGGATATGATGCATGTCATTTAAAATGAATCATCATAACATATACATGGAAGACATCATTCAATGCAGGCATTATAATTTTTCATTCTGCATTCCATTTACCACTTAAAAAATCATAATATCTTTTGCTTAAAAGTGAAAAATTAGGCACATTGACAAAACATTGTGAACAACTTCGTGGTATGTTGATTTATGGGGCATCTCTGATAGGTTCAATATTATTATACCATGTTGATAAACTCTTGCATGAAATTAAACATACTCCATCAGATTATATTTTGGAAATATTGATGTAATACTTTCAGGTGACTTGTAACAAGTGCAACCGACCAAAGGTTATTTTGTTTTTGAACAACCAATTTTAGTAGGAAAAAACCTACTATACAATTTTTGGTAAGAGAAAGTCAAATTCTATGAATTGTGTATGAAAATGCATAAAAAAGATAACAATTCTGTTGAAATCCTTAACAAAATGCAAGTGAATCGATAATTTATTGAAGACATAAAGTATATAAACAATTAGTATTACAGGCCTACCCCAATGAATCCATTTTTTCCATAGCTATTTTATGTAAACATCGATGTACAAAATCATAACGTGAAAATGTTATATCATATCTATGAGGAGCTTCTTGATGAATCACACAATAAGGAAATAGGATTTCTTGCATATGAGAAGACAATGATATTGCCATCAAGAATGCGTATGAAATGAAATGTACTTTTTGAGATATATCCAGGGAACTATCATACAGAGGATGGTCTCGTTAATGGTTTTCATGGAATATGAAAAATAGCAATAATGTGGATGTGTTATGGATAGATTTCATAAATTTAGATATCAACAAACTTCAAAGAAACAAGTATCATGAACTATATGAGGAAAACATTTCATCTAATTGGAATCCATTATTATTTGTTTCAAATCCATTGACATGTAATACTATGATATTTACAACTATAGTACGTAAATAATTTCTAATATAGCTAGCTTGTGCTAGAACAATTCACCGATCAAATTGTTTAACATTAAATGGACTTGCATTTGATCCAAGTGGCATATCAACACATGGACTAGTTTGCACAACACTCTCACATTTTAGAATGATGGAATCATTGTATCTTCTTCAAAGACTAACACAAAAGAAATTTTATGTAAATAAGAAAGTATTAGAAGAAATGAAACTCTTAAGAACTGAAGCAACATGGAAATCATGATATGTAGAGAAGTCGATAGCAAGTACACATACTTTAACAATTTCAAGTTTGAATACATGAAGTCTACGTGCTCATATTATTGAAATTGTGTGTGATGAATATTTAATGAATGTTATGATTCTTTGTATCTGGCAAATGCATTTTATGAGTTTCCATCGTCCAATACTGAATTTCATAAATTCAGTTTCAACATATCAAATTGTCTTCATGGAGTACTTGCATACAAAATAACATAGAAATCCTATGATCGAAAGACATTTGCAATACTAGAATAAAACTTGTTTTATCAAAATTATATTTCCAATGTCCGATATGCATAATAAATGTATATGTTGCACCGCCTGTAAATGTTTCTGCAATCGTTGAAGAATTAACAATAGCAAAGGAAAATTTCACATTGGATGATTGCATTCTTATACTTGTTGGAGATTTCAATATCAACATTAATTCAAATAGAAAAAGAAGTAAACAATTATTAGAATATATGTGATGCAAGAAGTTACAAGAAATAACGACGAATTTTATTTCTAGGAATAAGACAATTACTGATCACATTTGGAAAAAATTCCCTCTTTGACAATGGCATGCTCATATTTCACATTCATACTGGAGTGATCATGACATTGTACATACATCATCATACTTTGAGTGATTGTAAGACTGCAAAAGCTATACATTTTTTTTTTAAGCAATAAAGTTTATAAGAAATTGTAAATGTAATACAACATATTTTTTAAATTTTAGTTATTTCTGTATAGGCTTGTTGAAGTATTGAAAATATCTACTTACAATATTATAAGGGATACCACCCAGTTGGGAACTTAGAGAAGCTCATTTTCTATTGAAATGGAGGTTCCAACTAGTTAAACTAGGTCCACTTACCTTCTCTCTATCTCCACTGCTTAAAATATGACCTTCACCTACCAATAGAAAAGAGACATCAGATCAATCCACTTGTTGATGAGGCAAGAAAGTGATCCTTAAGATGATCTTGGGGTCAACCAAGCCACAACTAAAGTTTGCCTCATTGGGAAGAGGAATTCTAAGATGTATAAACAAGAATTAAAATTCAAAACTTAACCTATGATGCACTTATCATATCTCATTTGAAGGAAAGAATAGTCTTTCCCTCAGTCAAGAGCAAGCTAAAATGATGGGAACAGAATCACGTGGGAATTGGAATTGGAATGAAGGAAATAGTTCATGAGATCTAATCCTTGTTAAAACAAATACAAATAGCCAAATGGATAATAAATAGTTACCCGACATTTAACTGTAAATAACTCCAACTCCTAATAAAAATATGTATAAGAATGAGAAATTCATGAAATAGTACTGAAGTAGTTCAAATAAAATTCCATGTAGAAAATAAAAACATCTATAACTCTAAACTATTACATAGCTAGCCAACCTAAAGAAATAAATGTTTTTTCTTATAAACTTTCCATTTTTCAAGATGCATTTCTGATTAATTGTGCAAGGTAGATTGATCGGAATTTTAAATGGGCTAACAATTAACATTTAACAATAGTGCAAAAGCCAACAAATAACTCATACAACAGAAATCTAATTGAAAATTGAAAACATTTATTTCAATAATTGATGTAAACAATAGTTCCATACAAAAATTACAGAAATAAACTTTATGATGAATATGATTCAAGTTAGAAAACCTCAAAAGATTACAGCAGTGTAAATCCCTCGCTGCTAGCAACTCGATCTCTATTTGAAAAGAAGACTTCAATCCCACTAAAATAATGCAAATGAGCATTGAAACCCCTCTACAAATAGACTGAAAGCTCTTAAATTATTCTGCCTCTTATCCTAGATTTGAATCCTCTCTAACTTAGCCAAGAAATGGGTTTTTATACATGATTTAGAAATAATAGCCATTTCCCCAAATCTCTTAAAAATAGATTTATTAAAAATACAATTAAACAAAAGGATTTCTTTGATTTGGATCTAGAAAAATGTCGATGGGACAGTTAAAAATGAATTCCCCAATTTAGTTTGTGCAATGCTAATATTAACCCAGATGTTTTCAACATATTTTTGCTAATAAAGGATCCATTTGATGTCTAGAGGAATTTCACTGTATCATTTTCATTTTCAGCCATATATCGAAATCCCTCGGTTGAAATTGAAATCAAAATTAGGAATTATATACTAAAAATAGAGTAAAACAAACTTTGAACAAATTCTCATTAAACCCCGAATTTTACATATCACAACTTTTCTATTAATAATATAGGTATGCAAGAAATGCATATCGGAGGTTCAAAAATAGTTACACAACAAATATTATGATATATGGGTGTTATGGACGGGACACAATACCAATCCTTAAACCATAATTTATATGCCCAACTTTATAACTAAGTGGATTTTCTAAATTTAGTGGCTATAACAATGGTCGGAGGATGATACATGTGGTAAGAGATGAGTGGTATCATAGGTAAGCCCATCAAAACTTTTTATAATGTGTGCAAACAAAAAACATTGATATTGGGAGGCTCTGATATGGAGTGGATGCGATATCATTTTTTTTTTTAAATTGTGTTGGGTCCAAACATTGGAGGTGAATGGATTATTGGGGGTTCTACGAATATTACCATTTAAAAGTTTTGATATACAAGTTGATGTGATATTCTAATTAGACCATCGTTAATACGCATATCGGGTACGACATATTGGATCCTGGAAGATATTTGAAGTCAGAGGGGGAGACACATTGGGATATCAATGATGGAGAGATTATCGGAGATTGGAGCGGGAGGTTATATTGCTATTGGAATATCGATGGGATTGGCATATTGGAATATTGGTGATCGAAGGGAGTGTTATATCAGAGTTTGTTCAAAAGCTTTCTTAGTTGAAAATCGCTGATAAGTGTTGAAGCTTATGGGAACGTGAGTAATAATGTGGGAGGTGGGTTCTCCTGTTGGCTATATTAACTTTGATTATATGCCATAATCCATATAAATATAAGTTTGGAATTTGAGTATTTTTAATATAGCTATGATACTATATATGTGTGTGTGTGTGTGTGCGCTCCACTTGTTTTATGATTTAAGCTTAAAGCCTAGGTATGGTTCTTGGTCTCAAGGGCTATGATATATAAACATTTCCAAAAAGATAATTATTTACAAAGAGACAAAGTTATAAAATAGAAGGTAAAATACAAGCAGTAAAAAAAACAACCAATCTTCAATTAGACGCTATTTGCAAACTAAATGTCCCAATGAGATTAAAAGAGTTATGATAGGAATATAGGAACATATTGAACTAATTGAAGCCATCCAAATACTCAAATCAAATAGTAATATAACAAATCATTCAATTAAAGGGTCCCCATAATGAGCATTAAGTGAATAATTGGGGGGGTGGGGGGTTGTGTTTTTACCACAATGATTATCTCTCATTAAAGATAATGAACTTTGATGGATTTCACAAAAGTGTCTAACCGTAAAACATTTCCACTGATCCCACATAAATATATTAAGAAATATGAGTTTGAAAAGCTAAGTAGTCAAAAGAAGACTTGAGTAAAAATCCTTGATCCAAATTTTGGGAAAAAAATGTTTTAAAATTACCTCTTATGAGAAATAGAAGAAGGTAGAGATAAGATTCTTTTGATAAATCATATATACATTTTTCTTAATGGTATTTGATATTCATGCTAAGTTTATATCTAGAGCATTGACCAATGAGTTGTCATAGTATTCAATAGTTGAAGCAATGCAAAGTCCAAGGATTTCGTTTGCATTGTGGCTTTCATGAGTTACAACAACTTCATTGGTCATAGGTGAGTTGCAATATTCTCTTCTATAAGTGGTCATGTTGAAGTTGCAGTAATGCAAAGGAGTTGCAACAATGACATGGAGGAGAGTCACAACAGTAACCTATATTGGTTCAAAGAGTTGTAGAAACTATATGCTGGCTAGAAACACTCGTGGGGTTCCAACTAGTGTTGCAACAACATGGAGGAGTTGTAGCCATTGATTTTTGCTCCTGTTTCACAATGTTAGTATGAAAGATTACAATTTCACAACATGATGCATAAGAATAAGTGTAAAAGTGGATAAAAGGAGATTATTCATACCTACATTAGAAATAGGGTAATAATGGATGAAAGATGCATAAGGAAGGAATGGAAAGTGGAAGAATGACATAAAAAAGATCACGGGAAAGTGTTGAAAATTTGCCAATTTGGACAGTCATCACCAACCTTGAATTGTAATGGAGCTAAAGGAATCCAATTAAGCCTACACTGCAAGACATTTTATGATATTTTTTCCAATTATTATGTTGAATTAATCGATAATTCTTATAGGTGATTTGTGTGACTTGTTGGAAAATTTAATTGTACTTTAAATTACTTAGATTAAAATGTCAATCCAGGTTCATAGACTTGTGGAGCACACTATATTATATGTACTAGGAGATTAGTTTTAATATGAGAGGAAAAATCATAGTCTATTAATAAGAAGAAATGAATGAACGATCTATTCTAATGGAATACAATATTAGTCTATGAAGTGGCAATGGAAATCTTAAGTTAAATCTTAATGCAACTAAGTATTTAATGCATGACAGTCTATGAATGCAATGAAATTATATATATGAGATGAAATATAGACAGAGCACACACACTTGATTTTGGTGAAGTTTCTAGTGAAAGCAAAGAAAATTATTATAAAAGACAATTATTTTATGAAGATAAAGGCAACTCTTGAAATTTTAATTTGGTGAAATTAGGAAGAGTTTATTCTAGAAGAGCAATGAAATCTAAAATAGTTAAATAAAAAAGAATAATATAATGAGATAAAGAAAAACAATCTATACTTAATGAAGCAACAAATATATTCTAGGAAATCAAAGACAATTGTTCTAAGAAAGAATTCAAATTCTGATCTAAGGATATTAAAGACAATTTTACACTACAGAAAAAAGAAAAAGTAGCCTATGAAATAATTGACAAATTCTATTAAACAAGCAATGCAACTATGTATCAAAGAAATACAACTATTTATGAAAGCAAAGGAAACCTAACTTGAAAAAGAAACTATGAAACTTGAATTGAAAATCTTCAGAAGGCATGTATTCAAAGCTTAGAATTCATTATTAATTTAAAACTAGAAGGCATGTATTCAAAGCTTAGAATTCATTATTAATTTAAAACTATGATATTCTTATGAATTTGGTTTAAGAAAATACAATATGAGTATGAATGTGACTAAAAATGAATATGAGAGTAAAGAGTTGTATGTATGAATGACTAATAAATGTTTTTGGTGTATTTAAATCTAATTCAAGAACTTGAATAACATGTAAAAGAAAATAAGGTAGTGATAAAAGGCTATAAAATGTGACTATAAGAAACAAAGAAATTATTATGAAAAGTGAGATAGATAAAAACAAAGTAAATAATATATTATAATAAAGTATCTCGTATGCCACATGATGGCCTCTTTCTAGTGCATGATATTTAAAAATACTCAGGAAACCTTACCATCACTAGTGTAACCTTCTCAACAAAGTGCAATGACCACAAGAGATGGTATTTGAAACTAAATTGAATACTTTGCATACATAAGAATAATATTCTTCAACATTTATAAGAGATTATTCTTGCTCTTTAGAAAATCCTATTTATAATGTATTATTACAATAACTCACTAAGAAACACATTGTTATAAATCTGAACAATTAAATGATGATGAATTGTCCTAGTTCATTTGAATTTCTAGTTCCTCATCAGTGAATCATATGAATATTTCATAGACACATTTTCATTCACCTTTGTTTGTCTTTATCTTTGTAAGGATACATATTCACACTTGCTTGAAGTCAATCTACTTCCAAGTATGATTATTATATATTCTTCCTCTATTCATTATGCCGTGCAATGATTGATTAATAGTTTGAAGGCCACAATAGTCATGGTCATTTTCTTGTGCCAAATGGATGGAAGACCATGTTAGAGTGTTTTGACAACTACATATGTGCTTGAATTTACCTGTTCACTTTAGGAGCCATTCCAACCTTGGATGTCAATAAAACTATCATCTCAGCTATTAGGTTTTGTAATATTTCCAAATAAACTCAGTTTTATAATGTAAAACATACATAACTAAAATGATATTGGACTTTTACCTCTATATGTGTGATGTAGCTCAAAAAGCTTATTATTTATGGAAATATACTAGGATGACACAAAAATTAGCAAGTTATGTCGGTTTCTAGGTGGAAAACTAAAGTAACAAATTGAAAAAAGAATACTATTTCTTTGGCCCAAAAGAGCTATCTAAGGAACAACCACATTGATCACAATAAAATAAAATTGTAAATTCATGTGGATGCATAAAACCCACTTTATATGGTTTTTCATGCTATATTAAAACTTGTGCATAATTTACATGTAATAGCACTTTGTTGTGTCGTATTAATGACTTTTATAATAATCACCGATATAGTTGTAGTAGTAGATGGAGATATACATCGAAATATAGAGATACCATGGAGATAAGAACATCCCTTAGAGGAAGGAGGACCCACCTACAAGAACAATCATCCCTATAAATTTATTTTCTCTATACAAACAAAGTAGGCATGTCCCTTGGTTGTGGAATAATCCAAGTATATTTACAATATTACCCAATATGTTGATGTTTCATGTTTTAAATAAAAAAAATATTTAAATGATCACTAGCAATGTTATATCTTGAGTATTTTTTAAGTAGAAATCTACATTACCCTCAAGAAAACTAGTGTCAATAAATCATTGTTCTAATGAAAAGAATCCATGTAACCTAATATGAGAACCTATGATGTGAATAAACTAACTAGAATTGATGCTCTTTCATTCCTATTAGTCTTTTCGATCTTTAAACTACAGCCATGAAAACATAAGACCCATCCTAATGTGGATATGTGTTAGTGTCAAACATTAGGCAAGGAAGTGAAAGTAGACTTGTTGATGGATCTCTCTATTCCATCCAACGGTCATCAATTCTATAAGTTGTTAGAATTGAGAGAACACAAAATGCTTAGAATATATGAATTTATGTTGATAGCTATGTAGGTGCTACCATAAAAAATAGAGTGTCATTTCAAATTAACTGAAGATAAAGTAGATAATAAATTATAATGGGTGTAGATTTTAATAATTATGGACTAAGTCAAAAGAGGGAAGGAGGATGAATCTAATAATTCCCTTTGGAGGATCAAAATTGATGAATGCAAAGATTAGTAATGAAAAACTAGTTAGACATAAGATGATCTTTTGTTAGGAGACAACTAGATAAGTTAAGTGTATGCTACAACAAAATATATGTTGAACAAGTTGAAGTTGTATGTGCAGTTGGAGAAGGCCTAAAGATATGTCGAGGAGGTAATGATATTGGTGACTGAAATGAACATAATGGGTGTACTTAGCATGCTAGTTTGAATAAATGTATACATTTAGGTATGATACAAATTCTCATGTCACCTCATTATATATGACATAAAAACTTCTTGCTAGTACCTACACACATGAAACTAAATACTAAAAGTAAAAATATTAATAAAGAAAAAAAACCCTAAAATAAAAATCAAGCAAAATGAGTAGTGATCTTTCATAACAACTAGATGGATGATGAAATTTTTGGGAAGGTGAATCGAACACACGACTGCAAGAGGATGAAAATGATGATCCTAACAACAAAAATGGTTCAAAAAATAAATATTTTGCGATCTCATATGAGTTTAAGAAACATGACTACTAAGCCATATAAAAATGGTGGAGGTCTACTATTGTGCCTCATTCATCGTTGAGTTTAAAATTAATTTGAATGTGTTGATCCCACAACATTCCATATCTTGTTCTACACACATTACTAAGTAGGTTTTGACGTGGACAAAGCCAGGTAGGAGGTTGTAATGTTAACTAGTTATTTTCTACATTCATGTTTTTGTTGGGGGGGTTATAGAAGAGTATATATCCCCTTTTAAAAATGCTTTGTATGGTTCTCCATCCCAAATTTTAATATCATGTACTTGATAGGTAGAACTATGAGTATTTCATGAATGAGTTGAAAGGACCTTTCTCAGATATCAATAGGCAGAATATAAATGACATAAATAGGCGGAATATATTGCAAGAGACGGAAATATTTTATTAATATAAGGATGCTGAAATAATAAATAGTCTTCACTCTCAGATTTACTGCTGTAACATTTAACAGATATGCCCCAGCCGAAGCTTAATAGATCTGTAGGCTACATGGCATGTTAGCAGACTGAGTCAAGAGACTTTTAACACACATACAGACTGGTAGACTTCCTATATGATTCGACCACTTTAGGTTCACACCAGTGTCAAGCACTGATGCACAGGCTTCTCAAATCATCTAACGACTTGAGCTCTTCCCGTGTTGCAAGCAGGTCAGACTGAATGTCCGCAGATGCAGAGCAGGAGAGAAAACGCGACTCTTTCTAAAACTCAGACTCTAATGACCCAACCCGAATGAGCCTTACCTCACAATTCATCTTCTTATAGAACTGAAGGGGAACAAACATCCGTGAAGAACCCTGTATAGACTCATGACCCAAAAGAAAGATGATGTACTCACTAGATCTTCTTTCCGAAAGCTAGATTCGGGCATGAGAGGACTGTCTCATGTTATCTCATCCCTTCTCCAAAATGGATAGCCAGTGGCATATGGGGACCGAATCTGGGACATGATAGTACAATTGAAAGACATAAAGTTGAGATTTGCAAATCTCATTATTGTACATAAAGATTACATAGTGGAGATTCCAAGACAAGGGAACCCACGAAAGCTTGTCCAACAACATCATCAGTTGGAAAGACAAGACATCATAATGTATAGTAATCAATCTGAGGGCCTGTGTAATGTTGGTAATGGAATATTCCTATTAGATAATTGGTGAAGTACTAGACCCGCACCTCTTTTCAGATTCCCATGCTTGAGTATCATTTGTATTAGGAGGCTCCAGGAAATTGATATTGACAAAAGGATTGGAATACAGATCAATTTGTCCATGAAAATCTTCATAGTTGGAGCTGTTAGAAATTTCCCTTACTTTGTAATGGTTCGTGACAAACCAGCATACATGGCCACATATTTTGACCCCATAGAGGAAATTGTGGTCTTCTATAGCAGCTAGATATCTAACTTGTTTGTACAAAAATCCCGTCAAATGTGTTGTTGGTTTGCTGAATTCTAGGATTTTCAACGTGGTAAGAGAATATGGTTTTATGGTAAGAGCTGATAAACCATATATCTTCCACCAATCTAAGAACTAGTTTGGAATAGGGTCTTCATCTTCCATTGCTTCAACCATCATTCCTTCGAAGAGAAAAGAGAACTACATGGAATAAAATAAGTTAGCAGAAAAGTTCTGGAGATTCATACCTGAATAGAAAGAATCTTTTTGTCACTCAGAATCAAAATCGACTCTGTGGAGATGATTATCAAATCGTCTGAAGGTAATATGGCAACAGCTAATTGGGTCATCATCCTCATCATCTCTTTCAAGAACATATAGAATGCTTCCAATATGATCTAGATAGTCCAAAGTCTCAATTGCTTCCTCATTCATCACATTCTGCATGGTTTTTGTCCAATAATAAGGAATGCCCATCCTATGTCTGATTTCCTTGATTGGTATCCATTCTTCATCAAGATCCAGAAGAGACATTTCCAAATCATAGCTAGCCCATCCATTTGGAGTTTTTATTTCTACAGTGTCTTCATTTCTTCTTACAAAATTACAGGCTAGAGAGAGCACTGAGTGTTCTGATAGAAATTCCCTGCTTAACATATCGACATAACTATTTTTATTCCTAGGCACAAATTCTATATCGAAGATGTACTGGCTTAATTGCATAACCCATCTAACCATCGCAGCATCTTCGAATTCACATTTTTGAATAGCATACGTTAATGCCTGATAGTCTATCCTCACAGTGAACTTTGTATATGTGACAAAATCTTTAAACTTGGCAATACCAAGACAGATTGTTCTTAATTATTTTTTCAAACTAGACCAATTTGATTGATTTTTGGCCCATAGTCCCAATGCATACTGGCAAATCTCTATCTCTTTTTTGCTGTTAGGTTCTTTTGACATAGGACTGCTCCCCATCCTGCATGGCTAGCATCGGTCATTATTATTTTTTCCCATTCTTCTCTAATGGGAGAGATAGAAATGTTTCTTGCCTTCTCTTTTATTCTCCTCACTGCTTTAGTGTAGTCCTGGTTCCAAGGTATTGGATCTTTCTGAAGTCTTTGATTTAATATCTTTATCTCTTGGGCACAATGCTTCAGAAACTTAGAAATATAATTTAAACTTCCCAGAAACCTTTGTAACTGAGTTTTATCTTTAATCTCATCTGGAAAGTGATCAACGAAATTCAGGATTCTTTGAATAACGCTGTATGAGCCATATTGGATGTTATAACCCAATAAATCTATCACTGGCCTAAATAGTTTCATCTTTGATTCTAACAATACAATACCTTTCTCCTTGACCCTATGCAGAAAAATCTTCAAATGATTTATATAATCAGTGATATTGTCAAAATGGTTCAACAAGTCATCAATGTATTTTTTCAGGAATTCATCCATTCCTTCAAAAGTTTCATCCATTATTCTTTGAAATGTTGAAGGTGCATTTATCAGCCCAAATGGCATGATATTCCATTCATAGTGTCCTTCAGGAACAGAGAATGTAGTTTTCCATTTATCTTCTTCTTTGATGCCTTCTTGCCAGAATCCAGATTTTAGATCAAATTTAGAGAATACTTTTGATTTAAATATCTGAGCAAGTATAGAAAAAGGCTTGGGCAGTGGATATGCATCATAACATAAAATACTATTTAGAGGTTTGTAATTTACGACCAATAGGGGTTTACCTCTAGCTATCTCAGAATGTTTATTGACATATAATGCAAAGAATGCAATAGGACTCTTACTTTTCTTAATGAGTCCTTTCTTCAGCAGATCCTTGATTTCTTCCTTGCCCAATTTTAATTGTTCCACATTCATTGCCACTGCCTTAGATCTTCTCAATTTTCCACTAAAGTCCTTCTTAAGAGGAAGCTCAACCTCTTGCTTATGGACATGCCAGAAGGCATTTGGGTCATCCAAACAACATTCCTTAAACTTAGTAGTGAGGTTTTCTATCTCTTTTGCATACTTTCTTTGGTCCAATTGTTCTTCTATTTTTAGAATTTCTTTTTTCATTTCCATTTTTGCCAATAGATTTTCCAGTCTTTCTATTCTCTTTAATCTATTGGGTGAGTTAGAGTTAATGAATGGAAAGAAAATCTCTCTATTATCTAAGCTGACAAAATAACCATACCTTTGGCTGGCTCTGTTGAGCTTAGCTCCATGTTTGTCAAATTTTTGAAAAAATGGTGTGCCGAGATACATTGCACAATCCATTCCTCGCACTATAGGGCAAACAAGGTGCACACCAATTTTCTGAGTTAAAAGTACATCTACTTCTGCTTCAAATTTGGTCACAATATCACCACTTGCAATAGTGATTCTTGGGCATGCAGTTGATCTTCGCAGGTGTGCACTTACCACCGTATCACTTACAATATTCAGACGAGAACCAGTATCCATAAGGACCTTTCAATACTCATATTGGTTCCCGATTTTTACCTTCATTTTGACACAATACATGACATCTCTGTTCACAATATTGCATCCCAAATTTTTCCTATTTATTTCCTCATCATCCTCTGTGGTATCAGGTTGATTCATCTGTGTAGATAATGGACTAGCGTGTAATGTCCAATTTTCTAATTTTCCTGATACAGGAGGATTTTGCGATGTTGAGGTGCCCTAGGAGTTCATTAATCTAACAAATAGATCTCTGTGATTTTCTATGCAAAGTCTTTCTTTTACTTTACTGTTTTTCTCAGTTCTTTGATGGCTTGGTGGATGCTGGGCAAAGTCTGTGGCAAATCTTCACCAAAATCTTCATCTTTAAATTGCCATGTTAAGGCTTCGACTGAGAAAAGGGAAGCAGGAGGAACATACCCTTTATTAGGAGATTTCCTTGAGCTGGAGCGTACTTGCTTCAAATGATCCATTAATAATGATTTATACATGTCCTTTAGTTGAAGATCAGTTTTCTTTAGTGGAAAATGATCAAACAATTGCCCAGAGTCTCAATAAACTCTCCTTGTAGACAGAGAAAAATATCCATGAAGCTGCAATTGCTCATGGAAGAGAAATTGTCAAGGTCAACACAAGCCTTGATATCATAAAAAAAACAAGTTTGGGAAGTCTCTACGAGAGTAGACTCTTTGAAGAAGAAGCCTAGTGCATATGCATATAAGTCTACTACTCTATTTTCGGGTCCAAGACATTAGTTCCTTACTCCATCACTCCATCAATGGAAAGCTTAATAAAAGCACCTAGTTCCATAAACTTTCCACTGCCCACTTCAACACATCCATACTCTCTCTTTGCAAACCCTAGTTTCTTTGGTCTTGTTCCCACGAAGTCAAAAGAACCTGAGGAAACCTCTAAGGGAAGTATTTCTAGTTTTCTGTTTGGAGACACTTCCAGACAAAGTGACAAAGAAAAAGATGACATAGATACTAGTCTTCACAAGATTGATGCTACCCCAGAACTTAAAGATCTTGAAGCTTGTATCAATAATTTCTCTGCACAAGATAAAGAACAATTTGGCATTTTGGCTTCTGAGGAAAATATTGAAAACCAAGTAAATGATACCTCTTCTAGATCTAAATGGGATACTACTTGGAATCCCACTCCAGAATATAGAGATCTCATGAAATCAGAGTATCATAAAGATTGGTCTGCAAATTCCACCTATTTGTGGAATATTGATAATTGCACAGAGGCTGAAGTCATGTATGTATTGCATTCTATGCTTGTCGGTTACAGAACATACCTTGCAGATGACATTGGTCCAATAAATTCCACCAAAATAATTATTGGTGGATTTGAAGGTACACTGGATGCTTGGTTAAAAGCTGAAACTTTGGAAGAACCAAATCTTCTTCCCTCTTGGGAACAATCAGTGGTTCTAAATGAAGATGGTAATACCTATATGGATCCAGTCACCCACCCTCCCTGTCAATAACATGATAGGAAAACTCTTGTATGGCATTACTGTCAATTTTATTGGTTTCCCCCAGATAACCAGTGAAATTACTACCATCACTTTGTTTTCCATGAAGTTTCACAATATACAACATTTTGATGAATATTTTAATGAATTCTTTCACCGATTGCACACTCTGTCTCCAGATATTATTCTTGAACCCAAATGGAAAGAAATTTTTGTTGCATCTCTTCCTCAATGGGTCTCTTCTGCAATTGTTAATAAGCTACTAGGGAAAGTCGGAGACTATAAATTTGGAATCATTAGGCAAGTTGTAAAAGCTATCATTGTGGAACTTTGTTCCCAAATGAAGATTTCCAGAGCTGCAACAAATCCAAAGAAACCACATGGGTATCAACAACTCTGTAAACAATGGCACCTCGGAAAGGCTGGCAATTCTGAGGGGCGGAGAAGAATACATAAGACTTCAAGGAAGATTTCCAAGTCTTCTTGAGTTCCAAAAAGGAAACATTTCAAGAAAAAACCATATAAATGAGAAGAAATGTTTCTTTTCTGGAACTCGGGAAGACTGGGAAATCTTCCTTGAAGTCTTATGTCTTCTTCTCCACCCCTCAGAATTTCCAACCTTTCCAAGGTGCCATTGTTTACAGAGCTGGGAAAATGTACAAACTGCTTCCCTCTCATCCTGATGATTCTTCTCTGGCAGCTAAAGACTCAATAGCAGCCAAGAACTGGACTAATTTGACTTTGTCCAGTCTTGAAAAATTTGTTAAAACCAGAGCTAAGCAACGTGGTACCATTCAATTGTTAGTGAAAAAAAAATTTGAGCGGTCCCAAATTTCAAGTACATTAGATTGGTGCATGGTAGAAACTAGAGCTCAAGCTATGACCAATGAAAAGATCGATAAATTTGAACAATCCTTGAAAGATGTCCAAGATCAGCTCAACAAACTAACTAACGCACTCTCTAAGGGCAAGACGAAAGCCCGTGAGGAGGCGTATATTGGAAATGAACATAGTGAGGTGAGTCTAGCCACTCTCTTCACCTTTGGGGCACCCACCAACAATCCCGTCCGCGACCTCCCAAGCTAGATATGCATAAATTTGATGGTTCTCACCCAGCAACATGGGTAGCACAAATGGAGTAGTATTTATATATGAATTACATCTTATATAATGAGACTCAGCTTATGGTGGGGAGCATGTACTTGGACAATGAAATATGGCAATGGTGGCAACGACATCAACGTTGCAATGGAAGTTTTTTGACTTGGGATGCGTTCAAAAAATCTCTCACAGAGCGTTTTGACCATGACTCTACTTTTTTGGGTCATCTCACTAAGATCTGACAGGCTGGCACAGTGGATGAATATGTTATAGCCTTTGAAGCCTTAGCTTTCGACATTATGGGTCTCCCATATGTGTTCTACACGGAATGTTTTATCAACAGTCTTAAAGAGGCCATACAAGCCCACGTCCGACTGCACCACCCTCCCACATGGTCAGAGGCTTGTAAGGTAGCTCGTAACATGGAACGTGTGTTAGCGGCCCAGTCCATTCGCCTAAATTTCACCGCCAAGGGTCGCCCCCCATAGGCTTACAACACGACTCAAACACTTAAGATTCAAAAGGTGTCACCTACAGAAATGGCCGAAAGAAGAAAGCAGGGATTATGTTACTACTGTGATGAAAAATACTCCCCAGGTCATAAATGCAAGGAGCCCAAATTCTTTCAAATTGATGCCACTGATTATAGTTCATCAGAGGAAGCCCCACCACTAGAGGAACTTGAGGAGGTAGAAGAGGACAACCAAAAGGACAATGTCCCTGACGAACCAGTTATTTCACTGCATGCTTTGGCAGGGATTTCTTCACCTCAAACTCTCAAAATCAAAGGTTTTATTAAGCATCGCCCAGTAGTAGTCTTGATTGATAGTGGAAGTACACATAATTTCATCCATCAAAGAGTCGCAGAAGCAGTGCATTATTTTGTACGAGCAGTTTCTAACTTCCAAGTCCAAATTATGGATGGGGGAACAATGAAATGTGAAGGTCGCTGTGAAAATGTCAGACTTCAAATGGGGGATTATCAGTTGAAGACCCACATTTTTGCCATACACATAGGAGGGTGCGACACTGTCCTCGGTGTTGAATGGCTTTGCACTCTTGGGCCAATCACAATGGATTTCCAGGAGTTATATATGAGCTTTAAGTATAACAACTCCACACATACCCTCTGCGGACTCCAGGCGAGAGCTCCCTCTATCATCAGCTCACATAGGACGAAAAAATTGTTAAAAAAGGGCCATCATGGAGTTATAGCTCAATTTAATGCCATCCAGGTCGTCGAACCCAATTTTCTGCTAATTCATCCTAAGATACAACAGATTTTAAATAACCATCTACTAGTCTTTGACAAGCCTCATGAGCTTCCACCCTCGAGAGGGTAACATGATCATAGCATCACCTTGGTTCCAGGGGCCCAACCACCAAATGTGCGCCCATACAGATATTCGTTCACCTAAAAGAATGAAATAGAAAAAATAATCAAGGAACTTTTGGAAGCAGGTGTCATTTGTCCCAGCATTAGTCCTTATTCATCACTGGTGGTCATGGTGCTCAAGAAAGATGGGGAATGGTGTATGTGTCCAGACTTCAGGGCCCTCAATAAGTTGACAGCCAAAGATAAATTTCCCATCCCAGTTGTTGATGATTTGTTGGATGAAATCAATGGGGCTCAATTCTTCACTAAGCTGGATCTTCACCCAGGCTACCACCAAATTCGCATGAAGGAAGTTGACATTCCAAAGACTTCTTTCAGAACTCATGAAGGCCATTATGATTTCTTGGTCATGCCATTCAGTCTTTATAATGCCCCATCTACTTTTCAGAGCCTTATGAACCACCTTCTCAAACCATATCTCAAGAAATTTGTCCTTGTTTTCTTCGATGACATCCTCATCTACAGTTTCACTTGGGCCGCACATCTTCAGCATGTACATCTGCTCTTGTAACTGCTCCGCAAGCATAAATTATTTGTTAAGATGTCCAAGTGTTCTTTTGGCATGGAAGAAGTTGAGTATTTGGGCCACATTGTGGGGCATGAAGGTGTCAAGGTGGACCCCAAAAAGATCCAGGCCATGCAGGATTGGCCTCAACCTAAGACGTTGAAGAGCCTGAGAGGATTTTTAGGTCTCACCGGCTACTATCGCAAATTTGTCTGCAATTACGGTCGCATTGCGCAACCCCTCACTCAACTCCTCAAGAAAAATTCGTTCTTCTGGAATGATGAAGCACAACAGGCATTTACAGCTCTAAAAAATGCCATTCCACTCCAGTCTTAGCACTACTCGACTTCACCAAATCTTTTGTCATTGAATGTGATGCTTCGGGTATGGGTATTGGGGCGGTCTTAATGCAGGAAGGGCGACCCTTGGCCTTCACAATCCAACAACTAAGTGAGAAGAATCTGAGACAATCTACCTATGAGAAGGAAATGATGGCCATCTTACATGTCGTAGATACCTGGAGACCTTACTTATTGGGGCGACGTTTCCAAATCCACACAGACCATCACAGTCTTAAATATTTTTTGGAGCAATGCCTATCCTCCCCACAACAAAATAAATCACTTGCTAAAATGTTGGGATATGATTATGAGATCATTTACAATAAAGGGCGCGAAAATATTGTAGCAGATGCATTATCTCACCAATTTGAGGAGGAAAGTTCCCTGCTCGCAATTTCCCTTCCCATTACCGAATGGATTGAATAGGCTTGCAAGGAATGGTTTTCACATCCTTGGCTCTCCCACCTCATTACTCAATTACAGGCGGATCCCAATTCCACCAAGGGCTACTCGTGGCAGGACGAGGTTCTTCGCTACAAGGACAGAGTCATAATATCACCAACATCCACCCTCAAGAGCTGCATTTTGGCGGAATTGCACTCATCCCCCACTGCAGGACATTCAGGCTTTCAGAAGAAGTATGCTCGCACTAGAAGATCATTTTTTTGGACAGGCATGAAAAAGGACAGCCTTACTTTTGTAGTGGAATGCGATATGTGTCAGCGCCACAAAGGGGAGGCAATCAAAGCACCAGGCACATTACAACCATTTCCCATCCTAGTATCGATATGGACGGAGGTTTCTATGGATTTCATTACAAGTCTTCCAAATTCAGGAAACAAGTCAGTCATCATGGTGGTTGTGGACTAACTTTCTAAGTATGCTCATTTTTCCGCCCTACCCCACCCTTTTACACCGACTTTGGTTGCTCAATCTTTCATGGATCAGATCTTCAAATTGCATGGCATGCCCACTTCTATTGTGTCTGATCGTGACCCGATCTTCACCAGTAATTTTTGGCAGGAACTCTTCAGGCTACAAGGCACCCAACTAAAACTCAATACTTCCTATCATCCACAAACACATGGTCAAACTGAAGCCATCAACAAATGTCTGGAAACCTACCTTAGGTGTTTCACTTCATAAAAGCAACATCTTTGGGTACAGTGGTTACCTCTAGCTGAATGTTGGTATAACACCAACTATCATGCCACCACCAAAGTGACTCCCTATGAAGCAATTTACGGTCAACTCCCTCCTTCACCTACTTCTTATATCAAGGGGTTCTCAAAGGTACAAGCAGTGGATTAACTCCTACAAAACCGCACAACCATGCTCACCCATCTTAGAGAGAATCTTCAGCAAGCTCAAGACCGCATGAAGCAACAGGTAGATCAGCATCGCTCAGAGCCCCAATTTCAAGAAGGGGATCAAGTATTTTTGAGGCTGCAACCATATAAGCAAACATCACTCAAAGACAAGGGTTGTCAGAAACTATCTCAAAAATTCTACAGACTGTATCAAGTACTTTAGCGCATTGGAGAAGTGGCCTACAAGCTAGCTTTGCCTCCCACTACAAAAATCCATCCAATTTTCCATGTCTCATGCCTCAAGAAAGTGATTGGGAACAATTGTAGAATTCAAACCAGTCTACCTAAATTGGATGAAGAAGGGTCAATATGGCTCCAACCTAAACATGTCCTAGACACATGAGAACAATACCTGTGTGGCTGCATGATCAAGGAAGTCCTCGTCAAGTGGAAAGACACCTCTCCGGAAGATGCAACTTTGGGACCAGCCACTATTCTTCATCAGTTTGCACAGCTTCAGCCTTGAGGACAAGGCTATTCTTAAGGGGGAGGGCATGTTAGGGTCCCACCCTAACCCCCTTATTTATGTAGTAGGATCGAGTCCTAGTTATAGTTAAGTAAAGAGTCAATAAAGCCCATATTAATAATTGTAAGTGGTTAACCCGCATTTAATGACAGGACCACAGTTAATTGCAAATGCGCCATGGTATTAGATATATTGTATTAATAAGAACCATGGTATTGATCCATGGTATTGCATGTATGAGTGATATATAAAGGATAAAGACTCCCTGCGAGGAGCATCGTGTCTTATTTTGTAATCGAGCTCTGCTCTATTGGAGGTTGCCCCCTCGAAGAGGCAAGTGAACATTGCTTTTTGAATAATAAAATACTTGTTGTTTCTCACTATTCTATGTTTTGGGTATATTTCTTCGCATATTTGGTATTCTGGTATCGTCTTGCAGGTTAAGATCATAACAAGAAATTTGCAGTACCCTCAAGAACACTAGTGCTAATAAATCATTGTTCTAATGAAAATAATCCATGTAACCCAAGATGAGAACCTATGATGTGAATAAACTAACTATAATTGATGCTTCTTCATTCCCAGTAGTCTTTTGGAACTAGAAACTGCAACTATCATAAGGTAAGACCCATCCTGATGTGGATATCTGTTAGTGTCAAATAATAGTCAAGGCAGTGAAAGTAGAGATTGTTCATGACTCTCTCTATTCCATCCAATTTTCATCAATTTTATATGTGATTAGAATCAAGACAATACAAAATTCTTAAAAGATATGAGTTTATGTTGATAATTATGAAGATTCTACCATAAAAAATAAATTGTCCTTTGAAATGAACTAAAGATAAACTAGATAATAAATTAGAATGGATGTATATTTTAATAATTATGGAATAAGTCAAAAGAAGGAAGGAGGATGAATCTAATAATTCCCTTTGGAGGATCAAAATTGATGAATGGAAATAGTAATGAAAAACTAGTTAGACATAAGATGATCTTTTTTTAGGAGACAACTAGATAAGGTAAGTGTATGGCTACATCAAAATATATGTGGAACAAGGTGAAGTTGTATGTGTAGTTGGATAAGGCCTAAAGATATGTTGAGGAGGTAATGATATTGGTTAATGCAATGAACAAAATGGGGGTACTTATATGAATTCTCATGTCATATGGTTATATAAGATAGAAAAAAATTATTGCTAGTACCTACACCATGAAACTAAATACTAAAAGTGAAAATATTGATAAAGAACAAAAAAACTTGAAAGAAAAATTAAGCAACATGAGTTGTGATCTTTCATAACTACTAGATGGATGATGAGACAAAGGGTACTAGGGTGAAATTTTTGGGAAAGAGAATGGAACATGCCAAAACGATGAAGATGATTACCCTAAAAACAAAAATGGTTCAAAAAATAAATATTTTGAGATCTCATATCAGTTTAAGAAATGTGGTGACTAAGCCATATCAAAATGGTGGATGTCTATCATTGTGCCTCATTCATACTTGAGTTGAAAATGAATTTGAATGTGTGGATCCCACAACATTCAATATCCTATTCTACACACATTACTAAGTAGGTTTTGATGTGGACAAAGCTAGGTAGGAGGTCTTAATGTTAATTTCTCATTTCTACATTCATTTTTTTGTTGGGGGTTATAGAAGACTATATATCTCCTTTTAAAAAGGTTTTGTATGGTTCTCCATGCAAAATGTTAATATCATGTACTTGATAGGTAGAACTATGAGTATTGCATGAATGAGGTGAAAGGAAGTAAATCCTTTGAAAATTTTAATTATTTTTTGATAGGCCCAAAGTGTGACAAGTATTATATGGTTCCAAAACGTTTGTTTCTCATTTGCTATCCATTGTGGTACAGGTTTGAGAACTTTGTTGAAGGCATCAACTTGGCCATTGGATTGGATTGTGGAGAGTAGAAAGAACTTAATTCATAAGTGACACTAAAATAAGATGATAGATATTGAAAAACTTCATCCTCAAAATTATTTTTGTGGTCCCAAATGATATTTTTGGGCCCTTGAAGAAACAAGTGTTAATATTATTTAAAAATGAATGGGTGATAGTTTCCACTATATAATATTTTAATGTTGGCATGGATTCCACCCACTTTGTGAAATAACTAATGGCCATAATTATGTATTTGGGTATTGTTATGTATGGGATTATAGGTCATGAATTCAATGCCTCATTTACAGAAAGGACCTATCATGATAACATGCTGCAATGGAGTTCATGGACCTTTTGTTTTTTGAGTGAACATGTAACACCCCTGATTGTGTAATGTAGTTGTACATAACTAATTAATAGGCTAGTGAGATGGATGATGTGCAAAGGGAACAAATCCAAAATAATCATTATTTTGTCATGCTACAAATTGCAATGCCTTAATTGATATAAAGTGGATTAGCTTTGGGATGAGTGACTAAGTGCTTCAGAAAAGGCTTCCTAGGATGCTAATTTATAAGAGGCAAGAATGCACATCCTATGTTTATATTTTTATGAATTTATCTTAAATTATTATTATTATTATTATTAATTATAAAAAATATTAATATATAATTTAAATATATATACATCCTCTACTTTAACATGGACAGGCTTTGTAACAATACCATGACTTATCAATACCACATGTCCAAGAAAGCCACAATCCATTTCATGTTTTTACTTAATCAATTTAATTTAAAGGGTAAAAACGGTATAAAGGGTATAAATTCTTTTAAGATAAATATCATTTTCTTTTGTGAATACTCTTGAGAATACTAAAAGTATTCTAAAATATTATGTGGAGATTAAATACTTACAATCCACTTAATAATTATTCATAATTAAATTAAAATTCTAAAAAAGTTATTCCAAAATAAATGCATCTCTCATTTTTATTATTAAACCTTCATATTTTAGGATTTAAACTCATGTCAATTAAGCTACCCATACCCATCCCTTTGGATTCTCTTAGAATTTATACCATTTAAAAAATATATAAAATTTATTACCACTAGTTTGCAATTTTCAAATTTGAAGTCATAATTTCCCATCAAGATCTTTTTATATTGTCATAGAAGGGTATAAAAATAATTTTCTAGGCAAATGAAAATTAGAATAAAAAATTTCTTCTAATTAATGTTTTTATAATGTTATAATGTTAACAATTTTTCTCCATATCATGATAGTTTGAAAAAACAAATGCCATTATTTTTATCCAATAGGATCCTATTATTATGGAGATCATGCATGGATGTATGACCTATTATTAAAACTATATATGAATAGCCTGCATTGAAAATAAAAATATTTGATTGTGGTGAATTCATTTGATACTCATAGAACATATACAATTCCAAGTAGAATAAACTCTTCATCCTCTTTAGGTTTGGATTTAGGAGGGCACCTACCAATCCTCCATGGCTTCCCTTATATGGCTCCCCATATAGATTCTACTTTCTTATATTTACTTCCTAAATAGCTTGCTTGCACTTATGAATGTTACCTTCATGTTCTCTTTATTCCTACTTAATATAAAGACATGACCAGAGTCACTAGAGATCAAAATAGAATACATATAGATATGATTCCTTATTATAGAAAATTTAATGCTAAATAATAAATACTAGTCATTATTTTTTGTTGACAAAAAGAGTAATGTTATTTATGTGTTCTTTTGCATATGGTATAATACATCATAATGCACATGTGCACAATGACTAACCTTATAATTTTTATAGAAAAAATATTTTGGAAGTTATATTTCTTTTATAGTAATTGTGTTACTAGTGGTTTTAAATAGGTTTGTTTTTTCATAAGAAAAGAATATAATTCAGCACGTGTTGATTTATGGGCATACTTTGTAACTTTAAATTCAGTGTTTCTTTCATTAACTAAAGAGTTATGGGCATACTTAGTAACTTTAAGTTCAGCGTTTCTTTCATTAACTGAATTCTTTGGTTTAACTATTATATTATTGGGAGATTATCCATGCATATTTTTTAGTTGAATTTGTTTATAATTTTTTAGAATCACACTGTTTAAACTTTCCACAATTCAAATGTCACACAAACTTTTTTAAAGTGCTAAATTCATATAACAAAAAACACATTTTAAATAATAAAAGAATTCTTTTATTAAAAAATTTCAAAGTTGCTATAGTTGGTTTCCTATAGAACACAAGAATGGAGCTCACGTCCAACGCTTAGAGATAATACATAAATTAATACAGCCAATCCATAAATCGAGCCAAATCGTAGATGAATTCTCAAGTTCGGGAATTCAGAAATAGCATATTGCAATGGACTGCTTCGAAAGTGCTTTGAACTTGCATTGCAGGTTCGATTCATTACAACCAGGGCTCGAATCCACTACATCACACTTACGCATAACAGTTTGCTATAGACTGAAGCCGCTGACACTTACGAATGTCTCCAATTCAAGATCCATAAATCTTACACAAAAATATGGAGTACAGTTTTAAACACTCGTTATAGTTTAAAAACATCCATCATCAACATAAAATTAAAATTGAATAATCTATCGAACTAATGACTCAATGAGTCATCACTCTGCACTGCACCTGAAATGCCCCGAAGCAATATCCTAATATCTTCCCCATATTCATCCACACCATATTCATTCACAATATCGCTTTGAAGTAGTTTTCCAAAAACTTCAGCATGGTCTCCTCTAATCACACTATGACCGCATTGTGTATAAAGTGCCATTGTAATTCTAAAACCATATAACAAATGGATTGGTTCAAAGATTTTGAAACCGCCTTCCACAAGCTCTGCAATTCGGACGACTTCCTTTATTATATCCAGACTCTGTAACTTCTCCTTTTCATTGAAATATACGCTATCAGGAGTGACTAAGAAATCAATGGACCTCATCACTTCGGTAAGTGCCATACTAAGCATACCAATATCATAGCTGGCGATGTTAAAACTCGAACCAGTCTCACCATTATGAACTGCAACTTCTGCATTCAGATCTTGTAAACGGGTAATGCAAATTATAACTACATTCACCAGAACGTCCACATAACTTTCAAATTCTAAGACGAAACGCTCGTTCTTGATCCAGGCCAAGTATAGTATTGACATTCCATTGTAGAGGTCTTCATTGGTTATATTTCTGGAATTCTGGCGCCATAAGAGATACAGAGCAACCCCAACCACATAATGCGAGAAGACGTTCATGACTCCAAAACTATAAACTGTGCAGTCATAAAACATTCGACGGTAAATTCTTAAAACCATACTCTGGATTTTCAAATATTCTGACTCTGCGAGATCAGAGAGAATGCGCACAAAGGCGCGCACACAATTTTCGGGTAGGGAAATTAGATCTTTGTCTTCGAAACCAATGAGATCCACGATTTTGGCCAATTCTATGCACACTTCCTTTGCATACTCACATGAAGAGTAATACTGACGGCATAGAGAAAGTAGGGTTTCGTCAACTATCTGGAACAGGTATTGGTATCCCTTGATTGACCAAAAAGTCCCTTTGTTTTCTACACTGTACTGGCAATAAAGACGGAGCAGATTCAATTTCTGCCACAGATTCTTCCAATACTTGTTGTCTTCATCCAGGTTTGAAATTGCACTATGAGAATCTAAAAGGTTTTGGCAATGAAAACCCAACTCATTGAAGAGCTGCTTCATCTGTCTGGTGCTCAACACTTTAGTGTAGTCGGGAATAACCTCGAGACCTAACGTTAGACTTAGTGTTGGGTTGTCAAGGATGTATTGGCGCATCTGTTGCCTCAGCTCGGAATGAGGGCTGGCATTGTTAATATCGAAGGGCTGACGGGTGTATGGGTTCACAGCATCGTGCTTCGTGTCCCAAATCCTCTCCAGTGTACTGCGGTTATAAAGAACCTGAGCTGGGTCTTCTTCAACATCCAGGCGAATTGGATCATAAGCGAATTCTTGAACGAGAATATCAATATATTCTTCAGGAATATCATCATATGAGTCCATTTTAGAATTTTTCAAGTAAATTTGTTCTTGGATATTACAATGGATATTTGTTCCAGAGATAGTACAATGGTTATTTGTTCTTGGCTATTGGTTACTATCATTGAAAAAAGACGTCTCTTGGAATAATTTGTAGAAAAGAATTTGCTGAAAAGAGATGTCTCTTGGAACAATGTGCTGATAATTGCGAGAGGGATAGACTTTAGGCTTTTGTTATCGTTAATTTTTTTATAATATTTCTTAAGATTATAGCCGGTAATATTATAATTAAAAATAAATTTTATTAATTAAGATTACAGTAACGTAACGTGAAATCAGTTATTTTGATTTAAGGTACATATTTTTAAGATAGTTTTTATTGGTTTGAGTTATTAGAAAATAACTATTTTTTTCATTGGTTTGAGTTATTAGAAAATAACTATTTTTTTCATACTTATAATGGGTAGAAATTCTGTTTAGACCTGAATTCTTTAAAGTATGAGGAGAAATCATAATCTTTATGTGACCTTTTTTTTTTATTATTAGGTATTAAAAATTTAAGTATTTTTGTTTATTGAATGAGTTTGAGTTTAAATGGATTATTTTACTTTTTCCAATTTAATTTTAAAAGACCTAAAGCATATATATTTTTGTTTGTGAGGTTTGGGGTTGCAGTATTTTAGGAGAAAGATTAAGTAAATCCAGAAGTTTTTTATAAAATATAACCTCAAAAGTAATATAAGTTATCATATTCTCCTTGGGTCTCTCCCCGCTCCAAACCCTAGCTATGACTAGGCTTTTTTTGTACAAGCACAGACTCAATAATAGACTTCCTGGCCTAGTTTTAAATTCCAGCCAAAACCACCTAATGCTCAAACTAGGTTGGATAAAGACACCATGGCTTGGTTAAACCATTGGGAGATTGACAAGAATGTTGCATTACAAAACCATTGGGAGACACCATGGCTTGGTTAAACCATTGGGAGATCAACGAGAATGTTGCATTACAAAACCATTCAGAGAATGTTGTATTACAAAACATTAAGAACATTAAATATTGTTACTTATGTGGTGTGAGAAAGATTTAGCAGCTAAAAGAAAATTAAGATATTATAAGTAGGTCATCAACACCACCCTAGAAGATCAAAAATATCTCTTTATTTTATCTAGTCAAGATTAGAATGAACTCTCATGAGCTCCATAGTGAAATAGGTTGTTGGTTAGTTTCTAAAACACCATGGATGGAAAGGATCTTTCATCTATGTCATAATATGAACATCGAGGATGAAAATCACTTCCTCTTATAGTGCCCCACCTACAACCACATTCGATCTCAATTTCATAATCTTTGTTGCAATACTCAACTTCCTAGCCTTTTACTATGTCAAGTTCGGGAAGCTTTTTTTGAGCATAGGAATAAAATCTTAAATCAGACTAAGTAATTTGTTTCTCTAGGTCCGATAGACCAAAGTTTGGTCTCATTAACCACCATCATCATCATCATCATCAAATTTTAGTAGTCAAACTGTTGTACTAAAAAGATTTTGTCACACCAAAAAAAAACATTTCTTAAATTATTAGTATTATTTATTACTTTGTAACATTTTTAATATAATTTTACATCATAACATCATATCTTTATATAATTGTAAAATATATTGTTTTTTTCTTTTTTGTTAAGCTTGGTGAGACTTCCATTTTCACGTTTACATGTCCATTATTCACCCCATTCACCCCACTACAGCAGGAGGGTATCATAAGATTTGAACCCAAGATCTCTTATTAGTTTAGTTGAAACATGTCCATTATTTAGCCCCCTACACGGGAGGGTAGCACAAGATTAGAACCCAAGATGTCTGATTAGTTGATACTTCATTTGAGCTATCCCATCCTAACATAAAATATATTGTTAATTTCTTATATAATAATACTTTTAAAATTTATTTTATTTATTTTATAAAATTACAAAAACCATGTTTATTTTATATCTTTATAAAAATATATATTATTTATATAATTTATAAAATAAATGTTCTTTTATAAAGTTATAAAATAAAGGTTTTTTAGTTATGATATTAAATTGTAAATTTTAAAATATATATTTTTTAATTTATTTAATATGGGTATTTTATGGTATGAAGTTTAAATATAATTAGTGGTAGTAGAAGAATATTGAGGATTCTTTGTTTATTTATCAAAAATACATAAATGGAGAATTGGGATTTGTCTTTAGCTTGTTAGTGGGGAAATTAGAGTAAAGATATAATAAAAAATTCTCCGTGAACAAAAAATAAACTAATAATTAACTATGTACAGAGTTGATGTTTTTTATATGGAATACTAGTTAAAAGTAACAAAAAAATAAACTCTATTCTAGCCCATGAATAGAAAAGATAATGACTGAAATTGAAATATCTAGCAGATAAAGATGTGTCCGCCTCTATTGGTTGGGCTTCATCTTAATAAGAGGAGTGTTGCTCAAGCCTATATGCAAACCTAATTCTATTTGAACAACTGACCCTTGATGTCCATAAGTGTTACCGGGAATAGTGTCCACTCGGATGCTGATATTCCCACTAAGACTGGTAGCTATCTTAGAAACAAATATGTAAAGTCTACTTTCGCTTTCCTTTATGAAAATAGATAAGAGTGGAACCAAGGAGACCAACTTTAGTCTTGCGCTTGATTTCCTTGTTTGATTCCTCTCCTTCCTGATAGAGCTTCGTCGCTTCTTCTTCGTCTGGCCAACTTCAAAGAGCACCTGCGGAATCAGAGCAACATACTACTATCGAAGAACAAATATCTATATTCATAAATAACACAGGGCCAAATGTGTGTTAACCATACAAATGCATATATAAGTAAACATACAAGAATATGGAGGAAAACTTGAATAGCTTTATTAAGATGAAAAGTAGCAAGAGGATTACAACCATATGTTCTGACCCAGCATCATCCTCTAACTAGAAAGCCCTTCTTAACCTCAAGCAAAGCTTAGATCACCCAACACTATGAATGTACACCAGAAAACCAACAACAATTCTCTATAAGATACAAAATTCCAGCCTCTGGATCTCTGTGATGAGGGATCCATATATAGATGATTACAGAGAGGTGAGTCATCTTCTGGGATCTTGATTAGTGTCCTCTCTCTAATAGTTCCTGCTCCACTTGGAGAATGATGATCTCTTATTCATCCCTGGTCAAAAATAGAGAGGCAAGTGTCAGAGGGGAAGCTTCTGG
>APFE030446457.1:73148-95444 GCA_000404065.3 Pinus taeda
TGAACCTTGTTCCTTAGGGCGTGAAGCAACACTTTTAGGGACTTAGGAGCCCTTAGTTTATGGACATTTATGATTGGGGTTGAAGTGCCCAAAAATGTCTATAACAGTTGCCCCCTAAAGCATGAGGCCGTTAATATTTTTGATGTCAAGTGAAATGCTTTACTATGAGGATCCGAAGTTTTTCAAGCCGGGAGACGACCTGTAATAAGATACAATACAATACATTATTTTGACAACATTTTTTCATGATCTAGCTGAGGCAGGCACTCCCATGCTCAGCTTTATAAATTCATTTTCATGTACATAGGACAAACAATCATCTGTGTGGCAAACTGATGAATCAGACTCATCCTCCTTTGATTCAGATGATCATCTATTTGGCAACGATGTACACTTGATGTCTTTATATTCCTGAATATATCGCAGCCCGGATATATGAAACTAGATCCGGGGTCTTCAAAACTCGTTCAATCTTCACTCGGAGTACAAGTCGATCCATGTGAAAAATGTTCTGGAGTTGAACATGGAAAGACATCGCCTGATTACCAGGCAATGATGTAAGTTGTTAACAGGCATGAGAGGAATCACAAATAATGACAATGACCCTCAAGGCACTATGGCACAATTCACGTGGTGTGAAAAAGGACTTGGCGTCGAACACCACGTAAAATCTCTCGGTCGAAGGCCATTGATGTAAACCTGTCGCCGAAAGTGAGAAACTTGCCATTGAGGCATGCATGCTTCAAAGTACTGAAAGGGTTGTTCCTAAGTCAACTTCTTGGATAATGAGCTGATGTCGACAAGAAGTGACCCATCGAGGAGGGCCTTAATGAATCCCACATCAACGACACGGAATGAAGCAAATGATTTTGGAGGTGAAAACTATCTAACGATATAGGGTTCAGGGTGGCGGTCATGAAGGAATGGAGCATGAATGTGTTGTAGTGGGTGAGACACAGGCGAATTGTCTGAATGACTTCTCTTGAACATGTCAGCGACACTGACGATGGATTGGTAGCGTTAACCCCAAAGATGGATGGTGTGATGGACCAATGGTGATGACCAGTGAACGGAACAACCCAGCCCGGCTTGGATGCGAAAGGAAAGTGTCATGTTCAAGAGCGACTTGTTACCAATAAAGATTTTTCAAGTTTTCTTCCCAATTTTCCCCAGTCATTGCTGACCAGTACCTCTTTATTTTTGTCAAGCTTGAGGAGGATAACATATGCTTGTTCTATAATCTGCCCTTCGGGCGAACCTGTCGCTATATTTTAGCAAGCCTAGCGACAGTGAAACTCGTTCTCGTCCATTTGGCCGAGTTTGTCGCTATTCGGTTTTAACGAGTTTAACGACAAAGATAACTCAGTCCCTTTCAATTTTAGAGAGTCTGAAAGGAACGAAAAGGAGACTCCAACGATTCTTTTATGTCATGTCACCCCTTAAGTCCGAAAAAGCGTAAAATAATACAAAAGGGATGAATTTTCGATAGCTTTAACGAGCCGAACAAGACAAGCGCTCGATCTTTTTGTGTAATAATCCCTCAGGTCCAAAAAGATTAAAATCTAGAGGAGGGATAGCACTTCCGATGACTTTAATGAGCCGGATAAGCCAATCGCTCGACAATCTTTTCATATTTTACGAGTCAGTTTAAAAGAGCTTAAAGGAGACTTGTTTTCGAGGAACGAGTGATGATTCTGGGTAGCAGCTGATTCCAGGTAAGGTTTGGAATTCTCCAATCATGGCAGTGTCACAAGGATGGCTAATAGAATCACTCTTCGCAGATGTTCCTCGAAAGGGTAAACAGTCATCTGGGGGTGAATGATCAGCTAAAAATAGAGTGGAGGTGATGGTGAGAACATGACCAAGGCTCGAAAGTTGGCGATAAGGAATTCACAATGGTTATTTACGGTTCATTTTTTAATGAGCTTAAACTCCGGGGGAAACACTAACTCATGGTTTATGTTTATTCTTTAACGAGCTTGAACTATGTGTTAAAACTGCTCGTGGGGGGTTTATTTTCTAACGAGCTTGAACCTTGCAGTAACACTGCTCGCTAGTCATATGATAAGGATGTCTCATTCAAGATGCCATTTTGAAGGGGCTTGCATCTTTTGAATCTTTTCCCCGAATCCCTTCTTTATACAAGCTAGGAAACGACCAGCCTTATGGGTTTAAAGGGTTAGAGGTCCTACAAATTTAAAAAATAAATAGTCGCTCTTTGCTTGCATGTGGAAAGGTTTGCATGCCCCCAGGTATAGCGAAAAATTTCCAGGTTACCATGAAAGTTCCCCACGAAGCGGACCGAATACTTTCTTGGTGATGTCTTCTGAAATAAACAAAGGTGAGCGATGCAGATGCATGCCACTCACATAAATTTAACGAAGGTATCTTATTCCAGCCTAATCCCATTTTCCTGTGAGGACGGGTGTGTCAGACTAGCCATATATCCCCCGCGAAAACCCACTCTACACCCAAGGTTTTCCTGCAGAAATAGACCAGGGTGCATGCCCTCTGGGTTTCAGTCACATCCTCCTAAATCACTCGCGCTCATCAAGTGGACGGACTCGAGATCGATGGGACATTCCTTACGTGAAAGGACCATTTAGGAATGGCATTTGACTATTTTCGATGTGTGAACTGGGGAATGACATTTGGTCTACAAACTTGACCATTTTTCCTTCGTGCAGAAAACACATTACTCTAAAGAGTGAGGAGACGATGGCTCCCATGCAATAAATATAGTTGCGTCCAAGGAGTAGATTATAATCCAAGGGTCCTTGAACTACCATCATGTTCATGTGAATGGTTTTCCTTCTCAAAGTAATGGGCACATTTGGAAGGATCCCTAAAGGTCGACTGGTTCCTTTATCGAAGCCTGTCAGATTTCTCATTTCAGGCAAAAGAAATGGCGAACCAAGCGCTTTCCAAGCAGTTGAGGAAAGGATACTCACAGAAGCCCCTTCATCGATGATGGTACTAGCCATGACCATTCTGTAAGCTTGTACAATGATTCTGAATGGTACACTACCTGGTAAACGGGGTCTGCTTAGTAGATTCCAGTCGAAGGAAACGACTAGGTTGCTTAGAGGTGGGACCAAATAGATGGTCGGGTATGACTCTGATGAATTTCTTTCCTGCGATAAATGAATGGGTGGATTGCCCCCAAGTTCATCGGAGTCTGTGTTTATGAAAAGAATTTGAACGGTGCCGTTCTCTTTCTCTTCAGTGACAGTATCATTCGAAGATGAACACTCTGAAGGCAAGACCAGGTAAACTGTCATCTCGACCTTTTGACTTTCGTCTGGCATGGATTCAGAGGGTTCATTTTCAATGATAAACGCTTTGGCCGACCACAATGATGGGCCAGCCATATTTTCAACCAGTGGTGGACTTGGCAAGAGTTTTTTATATCCAGGAGGGAGTCGTAGCGGTGAAGCAGGACAATCATCCAAAACTCTTTTAGCTTCGTCAAGGAAGGGACAACGGTGGATGACATGATTGCCTTCACACAATTTGCAAGGAAATATGGGATTCCTTTTCTGTCCAGGCGCTTCGCTTTCACTGGTTGATGGTGTGCATTCAACATGATGATCAGAGGTTGACGCCACCAGATAGTGCAAATGAGGAGACCAGTCCCTTAAGATTCGTGGGATGCAGGGACAATCTCGGTGATAGTGGTCTCCATTGCAAATGACACAAGGAGATTTAGGTTTAGACGGTGCAGTGTGAGGATTTTTGCTAGATGGTGCTTGGTTGCCCCTTTTCGATTTTGGTTCCTTTTTCTTTCTTTTTTTCTCTTTCTACTTCTTCTTCTTCTCAGTTACTTGATTTTTAGCTTTATTAGCTTTATCAAGCGAAGAGGAAGGAGGAGAGGGAGAATCAGACGAAGTAAAAGGTTGGGAGGCAACTCTAATGCCATCTAGTTGTTGACTTTACTGTTTAGGAATTACGGGATTCTGAACGACAGAGGTAGAGAAGAGCCCGACAGGAAAACCAATTGTCAACCCTGGAAGTGACAATGTGGCCATATGGGGTGCACCAACATCTCCCCAAGAGGAGAAGGGACTAGGATTTCCTCCACGGGGAAATCCTTGGTTGGTAGACTCCATTTTTTCAACCTAAAGACCAACAAGGGAATTTGTGATGTTATTCCGATTAAAATAAATTTTAGACGCTTTGACACAACTTGTTTTTCAGTTTTAAAGAGTCAAGAAAAAGGAAAAGATGACTCTAGTTGCCTTTGATTTTTATTGAGCCTGAAGTGACAAGTTCTCAGAGGACCCTTTCCTTTAAGGAGTCTGAAAAGGAGCAAAATGGACTTCTCTGGAGATCTAGGTAGAGGGGATTACCAAACCAATCGCAAAACTGCAGAATACTTTTTACGATATGGCAATAAATCTTCCCGAATGTTGTGTTCAGTGCATTGCAATCGATAGGGTAGCAAACACGGCTTCCTAAGGATAAAGGATGTAGCCTATTGTGGTCTCCCAAAATATATTTGACAGTACGTGGGAGCACAAGTCCGTACTGGCACTTGCCATCTCAGAGTGGAGGAATCACCCAACCAATAATGAAAACAATAGTTACCAGGTTTTACGATGCCCGAATACGTCTCTAGCCTAGACCTCTAGATGTTGTGTGTTAGGTTCCAAAGCATTGTTAGATTCATTAAATTTATTTTAAGTTGATCTTGCTTAAAAATTTGCCTTTCAGGTTCACTGCTTGATGTGTATACAATTCCTAAAATGCAGTCTAAGATGGTAAACAAACGTTTAATCTTCTTTAGGCAATGAAAATCCTAGCTACTAAGCAAAGAAAGTTAAGAATCTTTCAGCAAAGAGCACAGAGCACATGCTAAATGCACTGTCCTAAATCAAACCAAGCAGTCTAAATGAAAATGCACATGCATGTATTTGTTTTTCAGCCTTCTTAATATATGAATGATGATAAGAAAGCTAAGTGCAAATCTGAATTATTTTCAAAGTGACAATACTCAATTAATTTCTTTTCAAAATGAAGTGAAGGTAAGAGAGACACTTTGTGATTTCGAAATGAAAATTGCTTTTCAACACTTTAAAAACTATTAATTTAAATCATATGCAATAGTAACTATATAATCGACTATTAAGAACAATGGGATTGTCTTCTAAAACTGAGAATGACAGCTACGACACTTTCGATCAAGAAACAACAGTTTGACTATGCTACTTGCAAAAGAGAACTGAAAATGGCGCACAATACATAAAAACACTTACAGTTCTTTGCACTATGGAGGAGGAATAATGTAAGAGAAGAGGGGTTTTCACAAAAATATACTGACCACAGACAGCAAAACTCCTGAATATGACTGAAAACAGTGAGGAAAAAACCAACGTCTGAAGGTAAAGTTAATCTTCCCTGATCATCACACCTGTCACACTGTGAATTCAATATGCAACGCACCTACTGCACACAGGAAGTGTGATGCATATAGACTACATTGAAGGTAGGGTGCGATGGTACCAGTGCGAGACTTTGAACGAGTTTTTACTCACAATTTGCAATTCAGTTCAGGGATTTAGGCCGAGTAAGTGATGTTCAGTATATGTAAATCACAGGGGTAGATCTAAGGAGGTTACTAGAGCCACCACTCAGAGCAATTAGATTGTTTGCAAATCGATTGTTTAATTCATAAACAAAACCCGAAGATAGACTGAAGCAGCATTGATCTACTTTGCATTTGTATAACAAATGCAATTCGAAGGCTAGCTACCTTGGTTTCAGGCTCCGTCTATAAGTTTATAAAAGAAACAAAGATAGGCTAACAAACAATATAGTTGCTCCCCAATGGAGTCACCATTTTGTTACCGGGAATAGTGTCCACTCGGATGCTGCTATTCCCACTAAGACTGGTAGCTATCTTAGAAACAAACAAGTAAAGTCTACTTTCGTTTTCCTTTATGAAAATAGATAAGAGTGGAACCAAGTAGACCAACATTAGTCTTGTGCTTGATTTCCTTGTTTGATTCCTCTCCTTCCTGATAGAGCTTCGTCACTTCTTCTTCATCTGCCCAGCTTCAAAGAGCACATGTGGAATCACAGCAACATACTCCTATCGAAGAAGATATATATTCATAAATAACACAGGACCAGATGTGTGTTAACCATACAAATGCATATATAAGTAAACATACAAGAATATGGAGGAAAACTTGAATAGCTTTATTAAGATGAAAAGTAGCAATAGGATTACAACCATATGTTCTGACCCAGCATCATCCTCCAGCTAGAAAGCCCTTCTTCACCTCAAGTAAAGCTTAGATTGCCCAACACTATGAATATACACCAGAAAACCAACAGCACTTCTCTACAAGATACAAGATTCTAGCCTTTGGATCTCTGTGATGAGGGATCCATATATAGATGATTGTAGAGAGGTGAGTCATCTTCTGGGGTCTTGATTAGTATCCTCTCTCTGATAGTTCCTGCTTCCACTTGGAGAATGATGATCTCTTACTCATCCCTAGTCGAAAACAAAGAGGCAAGTGTCAGAGGGGAAGCTTCTGGAAGATTCCATGATCTTACACCTTGCATTTTGTCCCTGCCATTTTTCCATTCCCTACCATCACACCCTACAGAGGAGCCATTCAATATGCATTGCACCATGTACACTAGGAAGGTGACATGCATTGCATCATCTACACTGGGTTTTCAATATGGTCCAGTTTTGACCATTTATGAGCAGTTTTTAGTGGAGAACTTCTGGAAGATGATGTAATCAGTTGACCTTGTTCCTTTAGGCAGTGAAGCAACACTTTTAGGGACTTAGGAGCCCTCAGTTTATGGACATTTATGATTGGGGTTGAAGTGCCCAAAAATGTTTATAACAATAAGCATAAGCTTCAGCGCATCCAACCTATTTAGGATTTGGTTCCTTGATTCTTGACAGAAGCAACACCCTTCTTAGTAGCATATTTTAATGCCAATAAAAATCCACAATCTCAAGATAGTGATTTTATCGTGTGTAAGTGTCCGCTGAGTTAAAATCCACCTAACAATTTTATTCAAAACCTCAATGTAAAAAGTTGAATGATGATTACACCTAACCTCCTTTTTTGTCTCATGAAGCTAATATTGAATCTTCGGGGGCTTGTGATCCTAAAATTGACATGCATATGCTTCAACTCCAAACGTGGCCCTTAAACCTCCCATATCTTTGTAAACTTCTCGTTATTAACTATGTGTTCAATGCCAAGTGGGGAGAAAGAGCCTCATTGGATTGAACAATGTTAAGTTAGAGGGATGAAACACATGCATCTAGGAAAAGATAGGGTCCTTCAACAATAATCGAGTAGAAGTCAACCTTTATGAGTGGAGGAGCATCATCACTACCAAGCACTATGAAGGGTGAAAGGATTGGACATAAGAGGCCAAGAGAACTAGGAGCGAATGTTGGAACTACTACACACCTACATGCGGACTCTTAGTTAGAGCATGGGACTACATGCAAGATTCCTTTTTCATGATTTACTCCTTGATTTGCTTCTTCTTTAACTCCACAACTGGTTAGTTCTTCTGCATGATTTACTCCCTGATTTTCTCCTTCTTTCACTCCGCAACTAGCTAGTTATCTCTGGAACTTGTTGTAGGTTTTGAGTCTTCTCATTTTTTCACCACTATGGTGCATTACCTTGGGATCTTCACCCAGTAATGCTATATCATGAGCATTGTAACATATTTTCTAATGAATCATTATTTTCTTCTTTCGAGTTTCTTTTAGTGTTTTTTCTCTACAAAGTTGTGTGTTCAACCTTTACTAGCTAGATTCATCTGTGCAGGTTTTCTAACACATTTACAGTGAATAGAAATTTAATGCAAGGAAATTATACAACATAGAGTGGAAACGATAGTGGCAAGGTCAAGCCAACAAGTGGAGAAAGCTACTTGAGGATCACACTAAGTCTACTCATGGTGAAGGATCAAGATACTAGTTGGGCATGAGTGCAGTTAATTGCATTGGCATGCAAGTTGGTGGATGCACTAATCAAGGCTTCGAACATGTTGGTCATTGTTGGGTAGGATGGCCATCTCCCCTTTCTAATTTATTACAGATAATAGAAACTCCAATTATTTTAAAACTTTATTAAAAGCCATATTTTAATTAAAAATATCCCTCTTAATCTTATATTTTATACATGTAACAACCTATCCTATCATTTTTGGTGTATTCTAATTTTCATTATTACTTAATATTAAAATATTTATCATAATAACTTTAAATTTTAAACATGTAAAAAATTAATGTTTCATATTTAATTTTACTATAATTACATTGTAAATATGAAGATAGTTTTCATTTTATAAACATTATTACTTTCACATATTTTATTAATAAGGAGTAATTCACATTTTATAATTGTCTCCATATATTATTAATCTTTACATTTTTAGGGACTATTATCAAATTGCATTGTTTATGCATTATCTTGTTGTATTCACTATGGAAATGGAAGAGAATGGGAGCTTTCCCTTTCTTGACATCCTTATCAAAAGAAACCAAGATGGCACAATATCTCACCAAGTCTATAGTAAGAAAACCCACACAGAGCATTAACCTCACACCAGCTCACACCATCATCAACAACATAAAGACCACCTTCAAAACTGTGAGCACCATTAGTAGATGCCTAAAATCAGTTAAAGATCCCATTGACCCCAAATGCCACAAAGGGGTTTATTTGGTCCCTTGTCCTTGTGGCAAAACCTACATTGGTGAGACCGGTAGATCAATATCAACTAGGATTTAAGAACATGTAGCTGAAATCAAGCATAACCACTCCAAAATCAAATCATCATATTTGCATTGAAAACTCATGTGTTGTGGCCAAAATTGGCCATTATCACCATAGGAAATTCAGAGAAACCATTGAAATAGGTAAATACCGAAATAACCTCAATAGTGATGATGGTCGGAAAATTAGTGACAATTGGATCCCGACTATTACCTCTAATCCTTCATTCTCCTAAAAATGTTTGTGTCTTCTTCTCATCCCTAGACTCGACCTCCACAATCTTCCTCGTTATGACACAAGCCCTAAATTCATTAAACCCTTCTCCTTTAAATCATCAAGTATAAACCCTTTCTATAATCATTATTTTAAGTCATTAAAAATGAATAGTTTAATCAATTAATTAATATAATAAATTTAGTTTAATTGAATCAATATTGCATAAAATAATTAAGTCTACAAACATTTAATTCAAATAAAAACATAAATAAATAATATTTAATTTAATTTAACTATTAAATTCATATTTGGAATTAATAATAATATTTAGCTTAGTATGCATAACCACAAAATTAGTTTTTAAATCATTACTAGTCACTAGGTACTAGTCATGATTTTAATATACATCATTATATATTATAACTAAAAATTAAGATAATTCATATATATCATATAATAGTTCATATATATCATATAAAATTCACATATATATATCATATTATTAAATATTCATTTCAATCATACCATATCACATCATTAATATTCATTATTCATTTCAATCATATCATATCACTAATATTCATTTCAAAAATAAATAAATAAAATTAATTAATTATGCAATTAATTATTGGTTAGTTAATAACCACTAATTAACATTTATAACTATAATCGTAATTTTAATCTAAAAAAGAAAAACTAGATATTAAATTATGTATTAAAAACCAATAAACACTGACTAAATTAATAATAAAAATGAAAATAAACAATTATAAAGCGAAATTACATCATCTAACATGTTGGCCATTATTCATTCCCATCCCAACCCTAGCCTTATTTAAACCTCATTGAGATGTGGCTTATTTCACTCATGGATCTAATCGTGATGACGAACCACAGAGGTTGGTTCAAAACGTCGATTCCAATCAAACATAACTGCGATGACTCCCGAAGACAGTACTGCAAACAAAGGAAGTATGTGGAGATAATATTGTAGAGGTTTAATATGCAGGAGAGTAAACTGGTGAAATTCCATATGCAAGTGCATCGAGTAGCTAGATGTATGAAATGTTGTGTACTAGACTAGACATTACACATGCATTGGGAGTATTGAGGAGGTTTGTGTCAACACCAGGGAAGGAGAATTGGACAACAGTTAACTGGATTTTTAGGTATTTGCGTGGCACTAGTTATTATGGTATGTGCTACCAAGGAAGACCAGTATTAGATAGATTTTTGGACATATTGGCTTTATTGATGCAGACTAGGCTATAGATCTAGATCAAAGAAGATATACAAGTGGGTATATGTTTAACCTATTTGGAGGAGAAATCGGGGATGAGCAAGACACAATCTATAGTGGCACTTTCAACTACATAGGAAGAATACATTGTAGTCACTCATGTAAGCAAGGAAGCAATTTGGTTGGAGAGATTTTGTTCAAGTATGGGGTTAGTACAGTGAGCTATAAGGATAGATTGTGATAGCAAAAGTGAAATTTTCTTGGAAAAAGAACCTTTCTTATCATTCAAATACAAAGCACATTGATGTTCAGTATCACTTTGTGAGGGATATGGTTGAGGTCAAAAACGTATTACTGGTAAAGGTGTACACTTTGAAGAATTTTGTAGATCGATTGATGAAGTGTGTGAGCACTGAGAAGTTTTCTTGGTGTAGAGAAACAATATGTGTTGCAGGGCTGGACCAATGACAAATCTCTCCTGTGACCCCTTGTGTGGAAAAGAAAACAACAAGTGGGATAATTTTGTGTGTGTGTTATATTCTTTCCACGACTAGTCACATGTGCCCCCTCTCTTCGTTGTGTCAGATGCAATAGTGGGGTCACATGTGGGGCACAACCCTCCCTGTTGGGGGGTTTCAAGGGGGTGGTATCCCCCCTGTATAGTGTCTAAGGCAGTGCCCCAAGAAATGTTTTTTGGACCCTATATTATGTGGGTGGACCTACCTATCATTTTGTGCATGAGTTTTGTATATTCGTTCAAGGGAACTACAACTATTTTCTAATCGAGGGTTAATGGATTGGGGTTATGAATTCTTCAGCATGTATATATATGTATTGTAACATTGAAAGGAACATAATGAAAGATCAATCTGGTAGCCTTGGTTTTGAGATCCGAGGGAAAATCTCTGTGTATATTTGTTTTATGTTTTATGTTCTAGCCATTGTTTATTTTCTATTTTTAGAATTTGTATGTAGATAATTGTTGTACAGGGTTAAAACCCATTGGTGGAAACAAAGAAAACTAACATCTATGTAAATTACTACATATTCTTGATTTCATAACTACTTGATTTCATAATTGTGCAAACAAAGTTGTGAGGAGGTTATTGTGCATAGGCAGATGTTATTTGAAAATTTTGTGCAAATTTTACTAAGATAATAAAAATTCAAATCCATTTTTTAATTCTCATTTAGGGGCATATTTCACAATGTATAATCACTAATTAATATAAGTTATGAATGTCAATGACTGAGGTCATTATTGAATGAAGAATTAGCTGTGTGGATCAATTTATTCATAGATGGTTGTGCACGTGCGAAGGTTATGTAGAGAACAAATACATGTGCAGAATCTGTGTGTAGCAAATCCATGGTATGGAGGAAACCTTCAAGCTTTCACTCTACACAATCACAAACCTTCTACATAATAAGGTTTAATTAAGGATACAAAAGTCTAATAAACTTAAATAACAAACATTACTATTTTATTTTAAATAAGAAACATTGAATTATTGTAATAAGGACTTTCATAATAATAATTGTTAAATAAGTAACACTACTATTTCATTCTAAATAACATAGAAACTATTCATCATTTCATTTTGTTGGTGGATCATTGACCAAAATGTTCATTTTGTCGATTATAATGTTATTTTCTAATTATAACAATTATGGTAATATCTTTGCATCTGGATATGAATTGTGTAAATTTTATTTTTGTCACTTCCCCTAGCTGTACATCATCAATATAGCATCAAAGACATTGAGATAGTTAAACATCTAGATAACAAGGTATCTAGATAACGATTAGGTCGATTAAAATTGTGACCATAAATCTGTCACTTTTACATTTTTGACACTTTGATTATCCTTTTTTTTGGCTTATTTTAGACTGCAAATGAAAAAGCGTGTACTTTTACTTTTCCTGAATTTGTGGCTTTTTCTTACTACATGAAAGAGTTGTGTTTCTGTACTACTATGGAAATGCTTCTACGGACAAGTTTCTCTTTGTGAGGAGCGAAAACCATGGTCGATCAAACATTAGTTGTTTTCTATATTTATGATATATTGCAAAATACATTTTAAATTTTCAATTGAGTCTGAACGGTATCTCCAATATTTGTTTTTGTGTGGGAGATCTGTTCGGGGGGAAGGTGAATGCGGAAGTACAGAACTTTGCAATAGAAAAATTGTGTTTTTTATTCCGTATACGTGTTGTTTAGTGTAAGTCATAAATCAAAGGGTCTAAATTTTATGAGGATTTTGTGACATATTGTTTTATTATTATTATAACAATAATAAGTAATGTGTCAATCATATGTAAAATGTTCTAAGTTTTATAAAGCTCTTATGGTGTAATTTTAATACAGAACGTATCAATAGTTGGATTGGCGACATGTTGATCATGCATTCCTTTTTTTTTGGATGCAAGTTCCCACTATAGGTTAGTATATTTCATAGTTCTAGGGGAGGGGAGGCTACTTATTTCAAATGGCATTACTATAGTTATCGAAATTGATTCTTTTGTTCTGAGAATTGTGTGTTTAGATTTTTGACCTAAGAATTGCATACAATATGTGTTTTCATAAACAAATACATATTTTGCAATATATGTATTAGGTAATTTTTAGTTCATTTGTTTTGTGGTTGTATATCTTGTTCATAAAAAAGAGTTTTATGTAATCAGTTGTATCTATATCATTTTACTTGTTTTCATGTACCTTGTTTACACTGTGCTTGTTTTTTAACACCAATTAATAGTGAAATTAAAATAATCAATGAACAAGAACGTTTGAAGTGTGATTGCTAAAGCATCAATGGAGAAGCATTTTATTTCTATACAAATCACTAATACAAATGCAATACTAAGGAATCATAATCTGTTTCGATGGAATAATTTTGCATATAATATGGGAGATTGCCTATTTGATAGTATGAAAACTATATTGCATTTTAGATACATGTCAACAGAATTGCATGAAGCAGCAATAGAACATTTTGGGAATTTTCTACATGAATGGAAGACCAAATCTTTGCTATCTTATAGACATGAATTTAATATAGACGCATTAATACATATGCATGTTGTAGATAGCCTCAATGTTACTTGAAAAGGATGAAGAAATTATCTTCACATACTATCATTGGTGGCGGGTGAGGACTCTCGGGGGAAATATTTTGTATACATCGGTTATCGAGCTAGCTAAAAATTCCCATAAGGCTTTGGTCAAAGACAATAATGAAAAACTATTTGCATTTTAATTTAGATTTGTGTGAAGAAAGTTATGACATATTGTTCCATTATGAGAATTCAATTGCTAAACATTTCGAACCACTACTTTGCAAGAAAAAAAAAATTTAATAGCAACTTATCATGAACATATGATAAATATAAAAACATATGAAGAAATAAAACATGTATGGATGCAAATAGATAAAAACATGGGTATTCATTTGGTTAAGATATTTTCTAGATTCAAAAGTATTTACAGTGGAAGTTGTTTTGAAACAATATGTCAATTGATGGAGAATGAGTCTGCTGTTCCATGTTTAAGATGCATAATTTCTCAGAATTTCTACAATGCAATAATTCATAATGATTCATTTGCATTAAAATGTATATAAAAATACTTGAACAAAGATGCAATTAAGCGATTTTCAAGAATAGCAGATTGGTGAGGTTACATTATACAACTAGCAATGACATATGAAAAAGGAAAGATAGATGGTTGATGACCCTCATCATTGGGTAACTATATGGACCTTAATACACCTCCAAGCTTACTAAAATAAACTCTCCTCATAATTCCTTACATGTTTTAATTATATTTTTCTTATGAGATGAGTAAAAGTAAGATGTTGTGTCTTATGGTCTAATGTGCATTGATTGTAGGTTGTTTGGGAGCAAATCATGGCAATTTTGGCTAATTAAGGGCAGAAACTCGAATGAGACAAGGAGGAGAGATTATAGGAGATATATCCTTCTCATTAAATCCTCACTCATTCTAATATTCCTCAATCAAATCACACTAGCTCGGAGTTGCAAGCAGTCGAGTCATGGAGATCATGAGCAGCCGAGCCAGTGATAGTTAAGAACCAGTTCATCTTGAGTTTGGGAGCCAAGACTCCCTAAATTTAAGGAAGTTGTTGGAGACTTCAGTGTTGGAAATACTGAGAGGGGCAGGGAATCAGTATTCCTTTCAATTAGTATTATTATTAATCTTTCAAAGCATTAGTTAAACTTCAATTACTATGAGTGTTTGTACAATGATAGCACTAAACAAAAGGACCACAAATGCACACAGTTTTTAAGGTGGAAATGCCCTCTAAGACAAAAACCACCTGAACACATTTCAAATAATTCTTTAACATTCAACTCTAATCGAAAAGAAAAATCCAACTTCTTAGAATCTAGAAAAGCATTCTTCTCCATCTCCCACTTGATGGATGCTCCAACGTCCAATATTCTTCAGTAGTCAACTGAACAGATGCCCCAACACCCAATGAGCTACAACTCACCCTAGAACCACCCTACCACCCTGAATTTTTCAGAGGATTGAACCTGTTGCTGACTTCATGCACCAGCCTAGCACCACCCTACCGCCCTATAGAAGAATAAAAGAAGAATGGACTCCCATACTAGGGAAAATGGTCCACTTTACAATGATATAGAAAGATGAAGAAGAAGAATACACACTAGACCATAACCCAACTATGAAATAACCACGTAATGATGATCTTAGACCTCCTCACACTGCCTCTTCAAGTCTTTGCAAATAGACACTTGTACAACTTTTACAATGATGTTTTTACAATGAATCTATACAATGAAACTTTTACAATTACTATATGGAGTGTTGTCCACTTGAAGACTTCATGTGGTGAACTTCTTGCTATTGTTTTGCACCTTGATTATTGCTCTTGTCATACTACCCTTTCTCACTCTTCAGAATATTAGATTATGCATTGAGTCTTCTCTTGATGAATATATAATATGTGCAAAAATTCTTCAAGGAAATACCCATGACATGATAATAGCAAAACTTACTTCATCCTGCAAAGCATATGCCACTACTAGACAAAAACAAAAAATTAGAATACAAAGAACCTAATGCAATTAAGAGATGAAAATGCATATACAGAAGATACTTACCTGGATCTTACCTCTGTTGCATCATTTTTTTTCCCTATAAAGCCTAGTCCTTTGCACCCCTTGACATCACTTGATCTAGTTTTTCTTCTTTCCTTTTAGGAGCACGATATTGAATCTGATGTATCTATATAATTTCAGATCCCCAATATGTGATCTTCAGTATTTTATTAGCCATCTGAGTCTTATTTCCTATGCCATAGATCTAACCTGATTTGGAATCTTCAAGACAAAGTTATGCCCAATCTCTCATAATGACCTAAGTATGGACTAGTTTAGTAGAGAGAACTTGTATGACATTCATGTGTCATTGTTTCCTCATTTGGCTTCAAAATTGATACACAAAAAACTACAGTCCATGCAATATCTACCAATTAGTATAGAATTCCAATCTGCTTCTCAGCAAGAGAGCTATGATGATTTTCCCAAGGTCACCTCCTTGAAATCAAATTCAGGAGCTTGCAAAAACCTAAGTGCCACAGTTCATATCCCCGAAAATATAGTAAACCATGATCTGAAATTTAGGCACAAAGTTCATCAAGATTTCAAATCAAATTGGTTTTAATTTAAGAATCTAGGACTTTGCATGAATAAAGTTATAGCACAAATTCCATGATCAATACTTTTGGAGGATATTTAAGATTTCTTTTATAAAGTTGAGAGGGGCTTCTATAGAGAATGTTGGAGGGATTTTAGGAGCTAAGAAAAATTAATTAATTATTGAGTATTCAATGACCAAAATCAACAATAAATTCCATGCCACAACCCCATAGGGTTTTAGCCCACTAATTGGGGTTACTAACTTCAATCTTGAATACCTTACAAACCATGAGGAATTACGAGGAGAGCTATATACCGATAGAAAAATACTTTTGAGTAGAGTATTCCTATAATGGTTATGAGACAATAAACCATGAATGATGATGTCCAATGTTCCATGGATGTTTAGGGTCATCTCTGGTGCTTCTTGGGTTGAAATTAATGACAACCTCACATCATCTTTAGATCAACAATCTCCCCATTTGGCATTGATGGCAACACAAGTACTCCCCCAATGATCAAGGCACCTCTTCCTACTGGCTTCTCTCCCCCTTTGACATCAATGGCAAATGGTAACTCCCCCTAACACATAATTGTCATGTGGACCTGTACACACTTCCACTCCCCCTTTATTTTCTAAATAAGGAAAATCTAATGAGAACTTTGGAGATTCCCAAGCTTTTGTCGAATATATTAAAATTCTTGATTAGGTAAAGTTTTAGTGAAGATATTAGCGATTTGTTCTTTTGTACCAACATATTCAAGTTTGATTAGAGTTAGTATTTCCATACTACCATCAGTGATCAAAATTCCTTTTTTTTATATTCATATTAGGGTCACACTCAAAAAAATTTGTCATTCCAACCGAGTCCTCATTCAGAAATTTAGTCACTGATGGTAGCCCTAGTCAAAAGGCCTCACTCTCCCTCAAAACTTAATACTTATTGGCCCACCTTCATGTCTTACTAAGCATACATCAATCATAAAAGTTCATTTCATAATTTCTTTATGTTAGTCAAGTCAACATGGAATCTGGTCATTCAAGGTCCCATTAAGTCACTAGGTTTCATTTTCCAAGGTCCAATAAAACACCATTTCACTGCATAAGTCTAGTTTTTCTTCAAAGTATGTTTCTGACCAAACAGAAATTAATTTTACAAAAGTTAGAGAGGTTTTTGTCCATAATAATCCAAGTAACAAAAACCTCCTTCAGTGTTTACAAAGGTGTTATGGTTTGGGAAAAATGTAAAAATATAGTTGGTACAAGAGAGTTCTTGCACTTCTGGAGTGACCTTGGGAAAATCAATTTTTGTCCCAGCTGGAGTGTCTACATGACTTTCTTGATAAAGTCAAATGATAACTAGATAGAAAAATATTTCCAATGAGATATCGTAAGCTCCATTTGGAGTCGATGAAGAGCTCCAAATGTTTCCTACGAGATCACACTTCATTTTTTCACCCTCATTCTGCAAGTTTTGACCAGTCTTGGGAGAATTGATTTTTTAGGAGTTATACTTGATCATCTTCAGTTATTTATAGGTTCATTATGTAGCCAAGAGAGATATATTTCCAATGAGATATCATGATCTTAATTTGGACTCTAGGAAGGCACTCAAAAGTTGGTTTGAATATGGAGATGCGCACTTGACAATGTGAGGGTGCACTTCCTTCAGGCATTATGCACTTCCTTCTAGCACTACGCACTTTCCAAAGAGAGGGCACACTTCCTTGTGGCACTACTCACTTGCCCAGAAAATATAGAAATGCTTCCAGACTTTGCTAAATTTCCTCGAAAGCTCTAGCAATGTTGTCTTCAAACTCCAACAAGTGAGTGAAAGATAAAGATAGCATTCTCCTTCCTCCTAAAGTCATTTCTTATGGTGTTTTCAATTTTTGTTAAAGATTTGGTGTTTTCCTCCTATCAAAACCCTAGTATCTCCCTCAAAACCACCATTGCACTCTCAATTCCAAAATTTCACTCCCCTCAACTTTCATGACCTTCCCTCATTACAATTCCCTTTCCCTTTCCCTAAACCCTTTATCTCAATACTCTAAACCCTTTATCACAAATACCCTAAGCCCTAGGTGCTACAACTACCTAGGCTCCCAAACCCCCAAAATTGTAAACGATTTCCTATCCTACATTCCGTCATATTATTATTCCATGTCGCCTCCCCCATTTCATAAATCCCTAACCTCATCTCCTTCAATTTCCCTTTCCCATTCTTTATTCCCAAAAACCACGTTCCACCAACATCATACCTTCCTAGGGTTTTGGAATTAAAACACCATGGAAAAGAGAAGATGATAGAGATAGATATTTGGCATGAGGAGGAGGACCTCCATGAGATAGAGCAAGATTTTGACTTGGTTGACCTAGGTGAGCATGATGACAATGAGGACACTCGCATTGTCATCAAGGAAAACATATGCACTCATCAAGGAGCTCCAGATCAACTTGTTATCACTCTAATAGATATTTTTAAGTAATAAGAAAGAAAAACCAAAGGTAACCACAAACCACTTTTGGAGATCAGGACCTAGCCTTCCTGATGCTTAGAGAGGGCTCTCTCTATTTAATTTAACTTTGTTTTATTTAAGATGATTTTAGGCTAGTTATTGCTTGCACTTGGGTTTTGTTTTGAAAATTTGGTGGTGGGAACACTTTACTTAGATTGAAAGAGGATTTCCTTCTACCATTGGGCTATCAAGTCAGATGTCTTAAAAACTAGATTGGATTCAGTTCTAAAAACAATGTCTATAGGGTAATATAGATGATTTATTGTAGATCTCAGAGGCTATATAGTGAAAACTTCAAATTGGATCAAGGGAGAAATTAAGGGTTCCCTATGCTAGACTTTGTAAGAAATGAAAGACGTCAACTGGGATGGGAGAGAAATTAAGGGTTCTCAAATCCGGGTATTAGAAGAAAACATGTAAATAAATTACTGTACAAAAAAAAGTGTAATTAAAAAAATTCTGAGTGATATTTCCAGTTAAATCATTTGGATTATAGAACACATTTAAGATTATGGAAACACAAAAGAAAGGTAACACAATCACACAAAGAAAGTACTTCACTGAAAATGGCTCATCTCATGAATCTTGTAGAAAAATTCTTTTATTACTTACTCCAGTCTATTGACTTGAAAATAGTACAATGACCCTTAGGTTCAAGATCACAGTAACTCTACAAATGTAAAACAATCCACACCTAATACCTCGAATTTTGAAGTATTTATACAAAATGTTTATTACAAAATATCCCAAACTAATTTGATAATTAATTTAGGAAAATTAAAATATCATCTTGTAAGAAGATAGAGACACATATTGAACTATTTCATGTTGTCCCATTTATTTTGGTTTTTCTGGATGTAGACTTTGATTTTTAGCCCTTTATGTTGGCAGACTATTTGGCTTTCAGGCTGGATAGTCTGTTTTGACTTTCATATTTCATTTGATGCTCTTTCACCTGATACCATTTGACTGTGCTGACATCTCTTCATCCTTTTACCATGCTCATTTACTTTTTACTGTACACTTATATTTTCACTATGCTTTTACTACAATAAATCATAAAGTTTTTTCCATGTTTCTTCATATAGTAACTGGATGTTGAGCATTTTCCTATATATCTCATCAGCCTATGTATATTTGGAAAAAATAGACTTATTAATAAATAAGTGTTTCACCTCATGCTGGAGGTAAAACAAATTTTCATAAGTCTGGTATAATGCTCTACCAGTCGGTATACCACTGATTGATGAGGTATTTGCCTATTTTGTGGCTACTTCTCTAATTTTCTTGTTGTAGTCCTCCTGTGTCATCAATTTATCATTTATGACTAAGGGATTAGGTAGTCCCTTTTCTCTCAAAAGCTAAAACTTGGTCATAAACTTGTCAACGGCTAGTTGCACGGTTTGACACTTATCTTCTAAATTTAACATGAAATTCCTCTTGGCTAGGACCCTCTTGACTTCCAAAATGGTACCTGTCCGATCAGGTATGTTAAGTTCTTGTAGCTCATATTTGTTCTTGGAGTTGAGGAATTGAATAATTCTTACTACTTCCTTTAGATTTTCTCCGAGCTCTTCTTTGACATTCTGGATGGCTTCTGTAACTTATTTGATTAAGTCTATCTACTCAAAAATGACTTGGATAGATGGCCAAATATTATTGATAGAGTGAATGACATTGGCCCATAATAATTGTTTGGCCATTCCCAAAGGCTCACTCAGTGTTAACTCTTTCTCCAGGATTTTCACTCTCTCATTCATTCTAGTAGCCTTCTGTTGTTCTTCCTTATGCATGATATGGGCTAACCTGCAATCTATATCTAGCCTAGTAAGTTTCTCTTTTAACATGTTCATTTCATTTGTCTGAATGGACATTTCTTCCATTTCCTTAACCAACCCATTTGCTTCATCACCTGTGGTACCTATTCTTGTTAATGTCATTGCTAATGCAGTTATTGTTGTTGTTGGAAATGCAGTGGCCATTGGACCAGTGGGAGCTAATGTTGCTGACAATGTGGAAGGCAGAGTTGTGGTCAATGTAGGAATGAAAGTTGTAGGAGCATTGTCTAGTCTAGCTTGTTTGAGTTGGATCAAGCTATCCAGTTCATTTTCCATTTCCTTCAACTGGTCATTGAGTTGCAGCACCAATTCCATCATCTCTTCATGATTTGTTTGGCTTTCTAGGACTTATTTTGTTTGAGGGTTTTGTGGCTGAGATAGCTTGAGCTATTTCTTAACGGCTAAAATGTCTTCATTTTTCTTCTTAATTAACTGTTCAACAACCTTGAAATCCTTTGGGTCATGGCCCAGCTCAATGATCAGGTCTTCTAAGGATTTGATCCTTGTGTCTTTGGTGCTGGAAGATGATTTTTCCAGTTTGTACAAGGTTGTCACATTGTCTAATGAGTCATTTTGCTTGAATGTTGCCATTATTTTTGCTAAGAGGGTGGAGTAGATCATCTCTCCAGACTACTTGTGAAATTTTGATCCATGGGATGCACATCCATGGCTAAGACCTCAAAGCTGGTCTTCTGTAGTCTGTTGTGGTTTCAGGCTACTGTACAGTAGGTTGTAGGAAAGAAACTTGCATCTTTCCTTCTTTGATGTCAAAGGCTGACATCAATCTCCTCTGATTTGGTGGTGTCATCTTCAAGTACTTGGCATATGTGTCTGCCTTTAGCTTTTCATTCCTCATTTTAATCTCCTTGAATCTTTCCTTGATATCTACTTCCTTGTCAGCTAGCCTGATAAAGGAAGACACTTCCACACTCTTTTGTCTCTATATAATCTGGGTGTTTGAAGAAGAGGGTTGTTGTTCTTCTACTGATGCAGTAGTCTCAGTTGTTTGTCTACTCCTTTGCCCCATTTCCTCAGTGTCAATCATTTCTACTGATGTAATATTTTCCTCTTGTTCAAATAGAGGAGTCAATTTGGGCCTTTTGTTTAGTTCAAACTGCTAATCAGTGGTCTCCATGGAAGAGCTTGATGCTTCCTCCCTGTTTCTTTTGGGATTCTTCTACTCATTGGCAGGAGTTTGAATGATGGGACAAATATTCATTGGCTCTTCCAACTTTGGGACCTGCAAGAAAGAGCTTTGACCAAATTGTTTCTCCAAGTCAATCATGTTGTTCTCCACATCCAGCACTATGTTGTCTGCATCTATCAATGTGTTCTCTACCCATTCTAACTAATTAGCATACTGTTCAATGTCAGGTTTTGGGTAGTGGATGTAAGGTCCCAGCTTAACCTTTTGTCTGAGCTTTGTTTATAACCCCATGAAGGTCACAGTGCCAGATGAAACTATTCTTGAATTTTAATTCCTCGAGTATCTTATCAGCTTCAGGTCCAACCTCTCTAGTGTTGCAGATGAAACGGCCCATTTGGTTTTTCATCTTAAACTGTGTCTTCTTCCTAACATCTAGGAAGTTGATCTCATCGACACATATCATTTGCGTGAAGTATTCCAGGGAAAATATCCTCATGTTGGGTTGTGTTATATTCCTTCCACATAGTTAACAGGGGGTTTGAGGGGTACTCGTAACCCCACTTTATGGGGTCTGGGGCAGCACCCCGGAAAATTTTGGTTTTGGACCCTATGTTAGGTTGGGCGGACCCACCTATGGTTTTGTGCATGATTTCGCACATGTTTTTTGGACGCGATGGTTTTCGGTCCATGGTATTGGATGCTTCGGCATGTATAAATATGTATTGTAACATTGAAAGGAACATAATGAAAAATCAAGCTGGTAGTCCGGTTTTGGGATCCAGTGGGAAATCTCTGTGTATATGTGTTTTATGTGTTATGCTCTCGCATTTTTATTTTTCATGTGATTTAGAATTGGTATGCAGGTAATTTCTGTA
>APFE030446457.1:98468-129763 GCA_000404065.3 Pinus taeda
TTGGATGCTTTGGCATGTATAAATATGTATTGTAACATTTAAAGGAATATAATGAAAAATCAAGCTGGTAGTCCCGGTTTTGGGATCCAGTGGGAAATCTTTGTGTATATGTATTTTATGTGTTATGCTCTCGCATTTTTATTTTTGATGTGATTTAGAATTTGTATGCAGGTAATTTCTGTACGGGGTTAAAAACTACACCTCATTGGGAGATACTTAGGCAATTTGTAGGGGGTAAATCATAGCCATAGATCCTGATTTTAGTATGATTCTAGTATAGGTACTAGTCTCCTACTCTGTTATTCTTTTCCAGTTGCACTACTCTCTTGATCGAAGTATTGATTCTAGGTTGAGTGCTAGAAGTCAGCATGTTTATGACAAGGTGAACAAAACAATCTATGAAGTCTTTGTATGTGAATGTTGTGTTATACCTCTGGATCAAGGATGTCCAATAGATGACTAATCTTGCCTTTCCCCTGGTACTTGTTTTTTGAGTCTTCACTGGGAACTTGTCTATTTGATAATACATAACCATATGAAACCTCACTAAAGAGTGTTTGAAGACTCTTTCAGTGGGAAATCTAGTGAATTGTTCATGCATTTTGTCTGCAATGGACTAGGCATAATCATACATAATTGTAGGAGGCTAGCCTCATCCACAAACGCATCTGATGTGAATCCTAGGATGCTTGAGATCATGGTGATTATTCTCCTGCTAGTCCCTGAAAAAATATAAAAAACATAGGGTGAAATTTCTTTAGAAGTATGGCACTCCTCAATGATGAAATTTTGAAATATTTGTTTGATCTTACCTGGGTCCAATGTGGTGTATAGGCCTAACAAGTTTGCAATGGAAAAGGATTCAGATTAGGAGTAGACTGGATTTGCAGCACCTGGTTGATGGATTCAGCAGTGATGGTGAATAATATTTAATGGTTTGATGCCTCAATAGCCCTATGGCTTGGAACATAATAGGCATGGAAGAAATGTATTATGTTTGGAAATGGATAGACTTCTAGGAATGTATACTTGGGGAGATTAGATTCCTAAAGGTTTATATCATCAACATGGCTTAGGAACCTATCTTTAGCCCAGCAATGGATTCTCAAAAGGTTTCCTTGGGTGACTATGTGTTTGATTTGAAAATCCCTGTCTGCCAGGGCCAAATGGTAAATGTCTAAATGAGGGGTTGTCATTGGTCTGACATCCAGAGAAGTTAGGGTAGCCATATTTGTAATAAATTATGGAAAATTGGGCTTTATATGGCTTTGAGAGTGAAATTTCAGTAATTGAATAACCAGGGTAGGGTATTAGTGGTTTGCAGGTTGGGGTTCTGGTACTTTGGGAATGGGAGACTTTCAATTAAATTAAAATTAATCAAATTCTTTTAGTTATTTTAGGAATTTAATGTTCTTTCTTTAAAGAGAGGGTAATTCCTGGTTCCTGTTCAAATACTTGGAATTTACAGTCAGGGCTGCAACTAGTTTTCAATTGGGGTTTACAGAGGGGTTCGACAGCTAGGATGGTGTGCAATGGTGGCGTCGGAAGGCTCTAATAGTTGATAGTTAGTCACAGGAGTTTCGAAGTTGCAGGTGATTTAGAGGTTCAACAATGTGATTTGAGCTAAAAACGGAGAAAATGGGGTTGGAAGGCTTTTAACTGAAAATGGTTGGAAAAATGGTGGGGAAAAAAGTTTTATGAACAATGCTGGTCTTCACTATGGCAGGGAGGTGGTTTTGGAGGCCATCACACCACTTATGGGGGTCGAGTGTTATTCTGCTGGGGGAACATGATCTATTCCAGAGGCTGACACGTAGGAAAATGGGCCCTGAGAAAAACTACCCATATCACATGCTCTCGAGTCGTTAAAGGTCGGAAATCGCATGAGCGCGATATGGACGATGGTCGTTGGATCTGGGGGTGGATTATCGGATGGCCATCATGTGGGAAAGTTGTGCGGTCGGGCGATGGAGTGAAGGGTAGTGGGACCCATGGGTTCTAATTATGGTTTAGAGTAATTAACCCATGTTTAAGTGTGGATTAATTAAACTACAAATTTTTATGGGTAGCGGGGTTAGTTTACCTCACCGGGGTGGTGGGTTAAACTCGAGTTTAGTTGGGAAAATGGTTAAGTGGCAGAGTTAGTGAGGTGGGGGGTTTTTATAGTTGGGATAAAGGGTTTAGAGGGGTCTTGGGTAGTTATTGAAGTGAAAACATTATTTTAAAATGGGGGAAATGGGTTTAACACTTAGGGGAATGGATGTTTAGGAGTAATTGACTAGGGAAATGTGTGAAACTAACGGGTAGGAGTAAAAATGAGAGAGGAAGGAGTTTTCATAAGCCATGAAGGGGTAAAATGGAAATTAGTGAGTATATAGTAGGGGTGAAATGCAATGAAGGGGGTGTTAGGCAAATCAGCTTATGAGCATGCCTTTTTTCTTATTGATAACTGCTCCTGCACACTTGAAACACATAGTTAAGTATGGTAGTAGTGCTTATGCTCCAAATGACTTGTATTTATGTAACCTTTCTTTAATTACCCTTTTACCTACCCTAACATTTTTTCTTCACTGTGGTGGGTGCACTTAAGCTAGGAAACCCTTTTCCTTCCTTTTATTTTATGAAACATACTATCTGCTTCTAACCTTATATCTTTGAAGGGCTCAGATTAAACTAATGAGCTCATTTTATTTCTCTACCTATCTAATGATCTGCCAATATTGAATTGTTTGGTCATATTTTCATTCTCTATCATGAAATTCAAAGCATGAAGTAGTCAATATTAAATGGTTTGACTATCACGGGTTGTGGCATGTATGACAAGCTACACACAACCATTATTTAACACAGTAAAGTAAAGAATAGTGGCACTTGGACTTGCACACTTTCATGATCTGTTTTTTGTTTCGGGTTCATATTTTTCATTCTTTTTTATCTTTTCTTATTTTTCTTGTCCTTTGATATTTCTTTTAGGACATACCCTCTTTACATTTTTTAATTTTAATATGGAAAACATTTGCAGAAAGAAAAGGTATGTACAATATTACAAGACTTAACCTCAACCAATTAAAAATTATGAATCTTATCACTATAGGACTCTAACAATGGCTCCACATGGGGATGGCATTTTTTGGTGAAATTTCAAGAACTATGTAGATCAATACTTTTTGAATTGTGACTATAGTTACCTTGTGAATTTTCCTTCTTTGATTTCTACTTTATTGATACTTATGACAGTAAATCCCTCAAAGTTTAGGGCCTTCTCTGCGGGCTTCAACTTCAAAGGATTACCATCAAATCCAATCTACACTCTGCAATGTTATGTACAATGATGCAAATTAAAGTGAACTATTGTGAGTCAGTGGAAAAATAATGCTTCAACATTCTAACATTAACAGATCCTCTTTGTAGATCTAATTCATCGATGTTTGTCAAGAAAAAGGCATTGTTTCTTTTGTAGCCATAAATGACATAAGGCCCCTGCCACAAAAAATCAAATTTCCATGCTTTCCTTTGTCTTCTCTCCTTGAATCCCACTTAAGAACTTTATCTCCTATGTAAAAATCATCTGCTTTAGTCTTTTTATCAAAGACTTTCTTGATATTTTCCTGGTTTACCTGTGATTTTACATATACTTCTTCTCTCGTCTATTGCGGGTGTATGGTCTGATTTATTCTTCTCTAAATATCATTTGGTTCCACCTATAATTGGATGATCTTCATCATTGGCACTCCCAAGGATGATGAGAAAACTACATCCATCCCATAAACTAGCTGATAGGGTGATGTTCCAATGGACTTCTTAGTAGTCAGTCTATCTTCCCATAAGCCATTGACTAACTTCTTGTTCCATGTCTTTTTGTTATCTTCCAACAATTTTTTAATAATATTGACCAGGCTTTTGTTGGATGACTCTGCTAGTCCAATACATTGAGGGTAGTAGGCTATGGAATGGCCAAGGGTGATGTGGTACTTGTTACAAAAATCTATCATTCTTTTGGATTTAAAGGCAACTGCACTATCAGTAATGAGCTTCTGGAACATCCAAATCTTGACAGGATATTACTCTCTAGGAAGGAGATTATGACAGTGTTTGTGGCTTTCCTAGAAGGTATGGCCTCTATCCATTTGGTAAAATAGTTTGTGGCTGTCAAAATCTACTTGTGTTAAACTGAGGAGGATGGGTTTATTTCTCCAATGAATTCTAACCCCCATTGTTGAAATGGCATTCCAGTGGAATTTGGCTTAAGTGGAAAGGGTAAAAGTTGTATCTTTCCCTCAAAAATCTAGCAATTATGACAAGAGGTCACATGTTTTTTAACATCTAAAAACAAAGTAGGCCAGTAAAAGCCACCCCTGAGAATTTTGTCAGCAGTACTCTTCCAATACAAGTGTCCTCCACAATCCCCTGCATGAAGCTCTTATAAAATCTTGTCGGCGTCATCTTTCAGTAAACAAGTTAAAAGAATACCACTATTGTCCTTCTAAAATAATGCATTATCTATAATACAATATCTTAATGACTTCATTTTTAAGAATCTATCTTTAGTTCTTGTTAATCGAGGAGGAGCTTGTTGGTTTACTAATACAAATGTAATATTTACATACCATGGTGAATCAGTAAAAGGTTCACTAACCTGTGGAGTCGCCATCTCCTCCTGATCATCAAGGGCACTAGTGAAGTTGATATCAAGGGCCTCATAGTTCAATTCAGCCATGAGTTTGGCTAAACCTTGGCCTTTGATAAGTTTAGTGGTCTTTATCTCTATGTCATACTCCAATATTGTGGCAATCTATTTGCCTCTTTTACCTTCAGTCCCATTTTGAGTCAAGATGTCCTTAACTAAAGAGTTTGGAACATAAGCAATAATGTGAGAGTACAGAATCTACACTCTGAATTATTTGATTGACTTAACTAAAGCTAATGCCTATTTTTCCACGATATTGTATTTAAGTGACACATCTCCTAAGGATTTACTAAAAAATGCAATTGGTTTTCCATATCCTTGGTTGTTCTTTTCCAGCAAGACTATTGCAATGGTGTGTTTTGAAGCAAAAGAAAAAATAATAAAATCTTTGTTAAAGTCAAGACTTATGAGGACTGGAGTTTTGGTTAAAGCTCCCTTAATAGCTTCAAAGGATGGTTTGACCTCCACTATCCATTTAATTTTTCAGTCCTTTCTTAGAATGTTATTTAACTCCCTAATTAATTCTGCTAGATTTGAGATGAATATCCTAAGAAAATTAATCTTACCTATAAATGATTGTAGCTCTTTAATGTTTCAGGGATAGGAAATGGTCAAATTGGCTTCTATTCTAGCAGGGTCTATCCTAATCCCATATTTAGATAGGATGTGTCCTAACATCTTTCCCTCTTCTAGACCGAAAAGTGTCTCTTTAGGATTTAAAGAAATCCCAAATTTCCTGCATTTGATGAATACTTTCCTTAAGTGATCTAGGTGTTGATTGTCAAATTTGGAGAAGACAGTAATGTCATCTTGGTATACTACTAGGAAATCATGGATCTCCTTTGCAAAGGCTATATCCATAGCTCTCCGAAATGTGGCATCTGCATTCATTTTTTTTTTCTGAAATAAACTATTCTATTATATACATGAAAAGCCAGAGTACATTTACATTCAAACTATCTGTGAGATCCATCTGCTAAAGATAATGGCAATCTGGATCAACCAGGTGTAGCCAAGAAAAAATACTACCTGTTTCATGCCCTCATAGGGCGTTTGAGACCAAAAATCATTCCCACGCAGGGGAGGACCAAACTGACACCCTTGCATTGTGTTACCTAGCAACAAAACAGAGGACCGAACCCAAAAAAGATTGACCCTACTCCTTAGCGTTGGCAGATTCCCACTTAGACACATTGACATAAAAACAAGAAGGCATGTGGACAAGCCAGAGACAGATGGATAGAAAGACATGACCGAAGAGACGAGAGAACCAGAACCACCTCCTAGCATCCGAATCTGAGACGTCGCGGCGAGCTATTCCTTCGGATCCTCCTCCACAATTGAACATGGTCCGTATTCCTCCTCTTCCTGCACCTTGCCTTCTGTCACCTCGGATGCTTCAGGTTGCTTCTGGCTTCTTTCCAGCTGTGGGTCTGGCATTTTCACACCCTTCCCTTTGTTTGCCTGGTGCAAGTCAGCTGCTCTGGCCGCGTCCCTTGGAGGTTCGAAATCAGGAGGAGCACTAGAGCTGTCCTCGTCCATGGCTTCATCGATGAACAGGATGGAGATGTGGGCATTTATACACGGATGGTTCAGGGGGCTATCAAAGGAGAAAATTGTGGAGCCAAAGAAAGGAGCAGACGGGGTCCCAGGAGAGCTGGCCTCCATGAATTGGCTATGCTTGATAGGTTTAGCACTTTCAGAGCACGGGAAATGGCAGAAACAGTGGCAATGAGGGCAATGGCAGGGTGGATGGGTCTTCGCTTTAGCTGAGCATCGCGAAGTCCCTCCTCAACTAGAGCCACGATGGGTCAGCATCCTCTAGCATTCTCGAACCATATTGACAGGGTAGTTCTGAGTATAAACAGCCTCAACCAGCAGGCCTGGGCAGGAATAAAACAGACCAGGTCCTGAATTAACCAGAACCAGCAGCTAAACGAGAACCCCAGACTCTAGCCAAGTGTGGAGGGTGATGTTAGGGCTGCCTCTATTTATAGAGTTCCCTGCTCTTCCTCGGAGGTCACCCGCCATTAAAGTGGCCATCAATGTTGTATCAGAACCGATCCTCGCAGTGCAGTCGAATGAGGTCGGGGCGTTAATGCGCCCAGTCTACCATCCCTTTGCTAATAAATCTGCCTTCCGGGGGAGTCCTACGCCACTGCCTTCCAGGTCGCCTCTGCGCATGGTTGGCATGTGTCCACCGTGAGACCCCCGTCCCATCACATGATGTTGGCTAGTTGGCACCCGCATCCGAGGGGTTGGCGTCGTTTTGGACCAGGTGATTGCATTCCTAAGCTTGTGCATGATTCTTTAGAATATCTATTGTTCCTACCTGTAGGGTGAGCTCGCTTTTCATGCCAATGTTGGCCATGAAATTTGCTACTTTGTTGCTTTCTCTTCTTATGTGATTGAAGATGATGGCTTTGTTATTAAATAGTTCTTACTCCAATGCTTCCAGTCTTGCTTCGAGCCCCCAACTCGTGGAAATTTTCTTTGCATGTGAGCCATTTAGGAGGTGCTTAGCCATGTTAATCAGGATTTGGGAGTCTCCTTCTACCTCTAGGGGGCTGAAGTTGTTATGCCGAGAAAGAATGAGTCCTTGCCAGAGACCTTCCAACTCAGTCGAATTATTTATGTCCCACCCAATATATCCATAGTAAATTTGAAGAAGCTTGCCCTCATGGTTTCTAATTATTCCACCATATCCCGTTGTCCCAGGATTGCCTTTCAAAGCCCCATCAAAATTGAGTTTGAAGGAGTGCTCAGGTGGGGCAGTCTAGGAGACCTTGTCGGTTTTGCAGCGATTGTGTTGTGTTTTATTGTCGAGCTGCTTGGGAAGTTGTAAGTTCCAGTTTTCCCAGATGGTTTTCTCGTTGCCTTGAGTTGGAAGGTCTTCCTTGTTCCCGGATCTAAGCTTCAAGGTTTCTTCTAGATTCCCACAGACCTTGCGCCAGATAACATCAATCGAAGAGTACTGATCTTTGAATATCCTTTTGTTTCATTCTTTCCGTACGTTCCATAGAAGCAGTTCAGGAAGAATGCACCATAAGTGATTGAGAAGTTCACATTTGTATGGATTCATTGGCCACTGTCTTAATGTATTTGTAATATCATTTGGAAGCCTGCATCTTCTTTGACTTCTGAAACTTGCCTTCTCCCATATTTGGTTGGCTAAGGGGCAATCGTCCAATAGGTGTTGAGTTGTTTCCTCTTGAGATTTGCAGTTAACACACATGGAGGGGCCATGATAGTTTCTTCTTCAGAGTTTCTCCCAAGTTAGAATTTTTTTGTGTCCAACCAACCATAAAAAGAGAGAAACGTTTGGCCAAGAATCAAACCCCCAGATTTTGGACCATATTGGGTCTGGAGGGGTAGGGTCTGTGCTTATGATTTTGTAGGCCTTTGAAGTGGTGAATTTCCCTTTAGGCCGGTAGCCCCATCGCAGAATGTCTCTGTCCTCTGAGTATCTGATGCTTCTTCGGCTTAGCTCTTTTCCCAATTCGGTTGTGAATGGATATGCCTCGTTTCTAGTAAACTGAATACCTTGTTTCCACTGTCGGAATCCTTGCTCTTCTTCCTGATCCCAATACTCCCATATCTTATTCTATTGATGGGCCACTTCGATGAAGTTGGGAGGGATATGTAGGAGTCCATTAAGCTTTAGCATTTGGTTCCAGGCATTCGTCCGGAATCTTGCAATTCGACCATTTAGAACTTCCCAAAAACTGTGTTGTTGAATCAACTGGAAGTGTTGTCTGGTTGCGTTCCATATCAGAGAATCATGGATGCTGGGAGTGTATCTTATGAGTTCCTCTTGTGGCCTATGGTTGGCATACTTAGCAGTCCAGATGGCAGCCCAAGGTTTTTCAGGTGAGGAGAGCCATTGCCACCATATTTTATCACTCATGATTGCATTGCTGTGATTGGGGTCTCTTAGTCCAATACCTCCTTTTTCCTTGGTTGTACAAATACTAGTCCATTTTACCAGTGCCATTTTACGATTGGTAGATGTGTTCCCCCAGAGGAAACCTCTTTGTAACTCTCTTAGTCGTTTTAGGACCCATTTGGGGGCAGCCAAGATTGAGAACAGATAAAGCAACATTGCCTGTAGTACTGCTTTTATAAGCACCACTCGACTGGCCATGTTCAGGGATCTATACGTCCAGAGGTTAAGACGCGTTTCAAGCTTTTCCAGGAGCCTTCACCAGGAAGAATTCTTAATGGCTGAAGCTATAAGGGGGGTGCCAAGGTAGCTGGAAGGAAGAGTAATAATGGGGAAGCCCAAGATTCTAGCAACAGCAAGCTTGACCACCGACTGGGTATGAAAGAAGAAGATTTGTATTTGGACTTGTTGATATTTGTGCCTGAGGCCTCAGAGAAGTCATTGAGCAGGGATTTGAATCGGGAGGCTTCCTGTACGGAGGGATAGCCGAAGAGCATGTTGTCATCAACGAACTGTTGGTGAGTTATTGCAGGGGAGTTGTGAATGGAAAGGCCTTTGAGCTGATGAGAGAGATGGGATTGATTGATGAGACAACCTAGGCCTTCAACCATCAGGATGAAGAGAAAGGGGGAGAAGGGATTGCCCTACCTAATTCCCCGAGAGGGCCTGAAGGGCTGCGACAGGTATCCGTTAACAAGAATAGAGAAAATGGAGGAAGATAGAAGACTCATAATCCATCGCACCCACATGTGAGAAAAGTTGAAAGCATTAGGCATTTTTTGTATATAGGTCCAGTTGACTTTATCAAAAGCCTTAGAAAGATCCAACTTTAGAATCATACCTGGCTGCCTTGCTTGCTTGAGAGAGTGAATGATCTCGTGCGTGAGGATTATGCCATCCAAAATCTGTCTTCCTTCAACATACCCCGACTGTTTAGGAGAGTTAAGCAGAGGTAGAAGAGGTTTCAGCCTGTTGGCTATTACCTTGGAAATCACCTTGTAAATGACATTGCATAGAGCAATCGGTCGAAACTTATCTGGCACAGTGGGCTCCTCTTCTTTTGGGATTAATGCTAAGATAGTGGAGTTGAGAGACGGTAGCAGCCAGTGAAGAGCTCTTGATTCCTCCACTACCTCCCAGAGCTCGATTTTGATCATATTCCAGAAAGAATGAAAAAAAGTTGTGGTGAAGCCATCTGGTCCTGGAGCTTTGCCTTCTTTGAGTTGAGACATAGCAGTATCCACCTCTTGAGTTAAGATAGGTCTTAGGAGTAGTTCATTGTGCTCCTCAGTTATGAGTTTTGGCACATGTTGGATAATTTTGTCTATGGTTGGTCCCCTGTCCGTGTTTAGCTCTTGGTGAACCTCCTTGAAATGTATTAAAAATTTCTTCTCAATTTCCTCATGCTGTTTGATTCATGTCTCGTCTCACTTTTGGAGGAAGGGAATGTTGTTGTGCATTCTTCGTTGCACTGTTGTTCTGTGAAAGAACTTGGTATTCCGCTCTCCCTCTTTTAGCCATCTGATTCTAGATTTCTGCTTCCATAGTATCTCTTCCTGCTTCCTTCTTTCTTCCAACTATTTGTGAATGCTTTTCTCTTCCACCAATGTCTCTCCCGTTTGACCTTCTATGATTATTCTTTGATGAAGGTTGGCCAAGTTTCTCATTAAGTTCTGTTGCTCTTTGAAGATGTTGCCAAATATCTCCACATTCCAACGTCTTAAGTGATACTTGAGATTTTTTAATTTCTGTTGGAATTGATACATTTTGGATCCTTTTGGCGGTATAAAGGCTTTCCATGTGGATTGGACGAAGTCCTTGAAATCCGGGTGGGTGAGCCAGAATCCTTCATAGCGAAAAGGTCACCCTGTGACATTGCATGGACGTTGGAACTAAAGGGAGATCGGCCAATGATCCGATCCTGAATTGGGAAGGATTGTTGCCGTAATATCCCCTCCTATCTGGATCCAGCTATCTGAGACAAGGAATCTATCAAGTTTAGATGTTATTTGGTGTTTTCCCGCTCTTCTGTTACTCCAGGTATATTTGCCATTGCAAAATTGCATGTCAATGAGAGAGGCATTGTTGATGAAGTCTTTGAAGTTATTAGTTTCCTGGTCCAACCTGTTTCTTCCACCCAGCTTTTCCTCCAGCTTGGTGATCATGTTGAAGTCTCCTCCAACGATCCATAGTGGGTGTGTTCTATGGCTATTCAAGGTTTCTATAGTGTTGAGTAGATCTGCCTTTTTCCTTGCGTCCTGTGGGAAATAGACATTGGAGAGGAGCCCATGCATATTGGTACCTAGAAGATGAAAGTTGGCTTGTATGAAGTGGTGAGAGGCATGAAAGTCTGAGAGGGATAGCACTTTCGCATCCCAAGCAATGGCGAGCCCTCCCGAGGCTCCTGAGGTGTCCACCGCTACTATTTGACAGCCTACCCAAGCTTTAGAAAGGATGCTCTCTAAATTGGCACTGTTACATTTAGTTTCTTGCAGGAAACAAAATTGTGGCTTTTCCATCTTTATCATGTTTTTTAGGATTCTGAGTTTTCCTGGGCCATTTAGCCCCCTTAAGTTCCATGAGATGAGCTTCATTATTCAACATTTGTGGATGGTTTGTAGTACTTCATCAGCTTTGCATACCTGCCCGAATCTACCAGGATTTTTCCAACTTCTATAGTTCGCTGGAGCTCCGTTTTCCATCCTCTTTTTTTGAAATCTTTTGTTTTGAGCCCGCCATCCCAATGGCTTCCTGGCTGGATGCCAAGTTGTCTTTGTTGGTATGCTTTTGAAATTACCACTTCCAGCTTGCTTAGCTGGAGTTCTGTGATTTTGTCATAGTCCCTTTTTTTACATGCCATTTCTAGTTGGAAGATATCTAGTCCATCCATATCTATGCTTTCTGGTTCCTCATCCATTTGTTGCACCTAACTACCTCCAGTTATGGAGGGATCTATGCTCTGGGATTGATCTGTTATTCTGTCCACTTCCATATCATGTGTTTTCTCTTTTAGCTCTTTTTGGTTGATGGTGGGGTCGGCTTCAACATCCTTGAGAGGTTGGGACTCAGGGGGATGGTCCGAGGGAGGAGGGTGGGGAGAAACATCGTTGAGAGGCGGAGTGATCTTATGGTTTGGATATGGATCCTCAGAGGCTTAGGTTAATATTTCAAAGCTATTACTAGCTGAGGGGGTTCCAACAGAGTTAGGCATGGACTTTTTCCTGGCCAAGGGCTTTTTATGCGAGCATTTTCGGCTTGGAGCTTTGGTGAATCCATCTTGGGTGGGAGGGATAGGGGGATCGGTATTGCTATTCATGGCATTTAAAGGGCAATCTCGAAAGAAATGTCCATGAACATGACATTTCCAGCATCGGAAAGGTACATGTTCATAGTCTAAGGGCTGAATCCATTCATGATCATAGTGAGTGAGACTTACCGAATCCGGCAGGGCTTGGTCTAGGCGCATGAAGACACAGATGTGGGCGTATGAGGTGTATCGTTGAAGCTTCGTTTCTTCTGCTACCTTTATGTATTCACCCAGACCATTTCCTATGTCTTTAAGCAGACTTTCCTCCCAATATTCCTCTGGGAGTGAGTACATTTGTATCCAAACCGGGGCCCAAATCAAGTCTTCTTTGTCCGGGTTGAATCTGGCTACCCAGACTCTCAGATATAATCCTGCTGAGTTGAAGAAATAAGGACCTTCATCCATGATTCTGTACTTTTCCTCCAAGCAAAGGAAGATGGCTGTGAAGAACCCTTTTGGGCCCAGTCGCAAAGTCACGTGGCCCTTGGATTTCCATTTTGCCGCTATCCAGCCCCGTAGAGCTTTCTTTGTTGGCCAGAACGCGATGAACTTTCCTATAAGGGCATGATCCCTCATGTATTGGATATGCTCATCAATCTTCTGTCCTGGTAGCTCTATTCTTGGCCTTTTAGCGGTAATGGGTTTACAGGTGTTCGAGGCTATTTTTGGCCTATCCTATGCGCTGTCATTCCTGCCATGATTGTCTTTTGTCTCATTTGACTGTTGTTTTGTCCCTATTTTCTTTTTTTCCTGCACATTCTCTGCCCTGAGCGCCTCCTCATCCACAGATCCAAAGATGATGGGCCCTTCTGTCTCTGGCTGCATGTCAGTTGTTTTAGGGGAGAGTGGCTGCGCTCCCCCCTGTGGGGTTGCCATGTGCTCTGCTCCCGTGCCTCTGGCTGCCTTTTCGTATGCAGCAGAAGGTCAGGTCCTTGGTGGATGATTCAATCAAGCCGTTCTACACCGTTTCAGAGATGCCAGAAACCCTACCAGCAGTCGACCTTCAGAGCTCCCTCCATTTACACTCAGAATATTGGAGTGTCGTGGCATCTGCATTCATTAGTCCAAAGGGCATATTTAAATACATGAAGATCATACCCCAAGGAGTTGTAAATGTAGTTTTGGCTTGGTCCTCAGGTTGAACTAAGATCTGGTTATACCCAAAAAATCCATCTAAGAGTGAAATCCTAGATGAGCCTACTACCTTCTACAATATATGGTCCATCTTTGGTAGAGGATAGTTATCTTTTAGCAAGACCTTATTCAAATTTTTAAAATCTACACGAAGTCTAATTTCACCTGTCTTTTTCCTAGTTATAACTAAATTTGAAATCCAATCTGAATATCAAATGGGGGATATTATTTGGGCATCAAACATTCTTTTAACCTCTTTCTCTATGGATGGCATAAGAACTGGGTTTATCCTCCTAATTTTTTGTTTGAAAGGTTTATGATCTTCTTTTAGAGCTATTTTGTGTTGGATTATTCTGGTGTCATAAGTTTTAAGTCTTCATAACTCCATGCGAATACATCCTGGAACTCTTTAAACATATTGATGTATTTAACCTTCTCCTCTAGGGGTAAGGCTTTTAATATTTTTATGATTTTTGGTTTATCCCTAGTTCCTATGTTGACCTCTTCTATGTCAGCTCTCAGAGGTTCCATCTTGGGTTTCCTAGCTACATCATTAGAGTCAAACAAATCTTCTAAAGGTATTAATCCTTTAGGCAAAAAATTATTTTTCAAATTAAGAATCTGAGTATCATCATTCATTATTTCTTCAATCTCTACATTTTCTAAATGATCTATTTCTACTCTAGTAAATTTAGTTGGTTTAGTTATATCTAAAATATTTACATCTAAGCTACTTTCTATATTATTGTCTATTGTATAGTCAGTATCTATCTTGCAATTCTGAAACTCACCTTCATTGTTCATGAAATCGTAGATCTGAGAATCCTAGGAGAAAATCTGCCAATACTTTAGGTTCCCTGGTATAACAGGCCTATGTCTAACTTCTGCAGTGTACTGGTGGTTTGGTTGAAATGGCAATTTACAAGTACTAGCAAAGGTGGCCAAACTCTCGGCCTGCATGTTTTGTTTTCTAGGAATGGCAATGAAATTTTATTCCAAGAGGTCTTTGATCAAGTCTAGAACAGTATCCCTATATCGATTAAGCCTAAGGTTTTTGACCAAGTATTCACCACTAATCTATTTAATAATCAGCTCTAAGCCTCCCATGATGGAAACTCTTTTGGCTCCCAGTTTCCTAGCCAACTGTAACCCTAGAATCAGGGCTTCATATTCGATGATGTTATTGGTACACTTGAAGTTCAATCTAAAAGTGTGTCCCTCAGCATGATTATTCTCCATATTATGTATCCACACTCCTGCACCAGCCCCTAACCTATTGACTGACCCATCAAAGTCTAGATGCCATAGTGATTCATGGAATATGTTTGCACTGTCATTTGTTCTGTATTTAAGGTCTTTGGCTATGATTTTTTTCTTATCATTTTTTGCATTGTATAATATAAATAAATCCATATATGAATGCATGGAGTATATGGGAAAGTTTCATGGCTTTTCCTCACTACTGACCATGTATCTCATCAAGGTTTCCCTATATATTTTTCTTGGTTGGCCAAAAACAGATATGGTGGCATAAGACATATCCAACTACAAGGATCCCTGCAATTTTACTCCCCATGAGTGAGATAGAAGCATTCCATATTTCGGTGGAATGTTTGAAACTACAATGTCCATTAAAATGCTCTTTGTAGGGAACTCAACAAAATTCAAACATATGTCCTTGATCAGACCAAGGCACTTAACTTGGCTGGAGTCGAAAGAAAACAAATCCTTATAAGGCCTGGTAATGTCTAGGTTTAGTCTTTCCATTATTGCTTTTGGCATCAAATTATGGCATGCACTGATTCCAACATAGTGTTATGCAATATTTATCATGAATGTTTAGGCTGATGCAAAAAGGAGGAACTCCCCCTTGTTGATGAATACCATTGGCCTCAGGGCCAAACAATAATTCAGGCTAGTCATCATTCAAACTAATAGAATCCTCTCCCTCTCCTATGTTCAAAGTCTCAGTAATCTGTGACCTATAAGATTCATTCTCTACTAGTTCAGTCAAAGGAACTGATATATTTAATTTTTCTATTTCATTTTTTATGTTGACAGGGAGTTGAGGTTTGTTTGTTTGATTTAGATCTTCCTTAATATGTGTAGTTTGTGTGTCCTTATTCTATTTCTCAATACTAGGCATTTCAATCCGTGTTTCTACTATTTTGACTTGATTTCTCTTATTTTGATTGTTTTCAGTAATTTTTTAACTGGAGCTTATTTTATTATCTTAGTCTGGGTTTGGATGGATCTTTTAATGGGAGTTTCGTTATTCTTTTTACTCCTAAATCTATATTGTTTATGTACCTCATATATAGCTGACTCATATCCCTATTTAAAATCAAAGGATTCACCAAATTCTAACTGCAACTGTTGCAACATATATAACTCCTATTCTTCTTGAGTAAGAAAAACAATGTCTTCCTCTTTGGTTTCTAGTAAGTTAATCTGGGTATCATCCTCTGCTTCTTGGTTCTGTGAATCCTCAACATAGTTCTCTTGGAGGGGGGCCTAATCTATTGGTCTAGTGTAACATTCTTCCCAGCATTAGGGTTCTTCCTAAAATTGGGTTTCTTATTGGGGGTTGTTGTTTTTTATTCTCCCATTGATTTTTCCTATCCATTTTTTCTAACCTATCCATGATTCTTTCTAAACTATTAGCTAAAAACTCTACTTTTCCATCTAAAGTGGAGGCTTCCTCTTTAAATACAACGCATTCCTCATTTGTGCTTTCTTAGCTAATAGGTTGGCCTCTACACTAACAGCTTTGCTCTGCATTTGTTCAAGTGTTTCAGGGTTTCTTCCCCTTAGCTGGTATGCAATGTCAACATCAAAACCATCAGGGAACTTAATTAATGCTAGGTTAGGTGGAGGTTTAATGTTGGTTGGAATTGCATTCTAGATATTATTAAACCTAGTGCAATAGTCCTAAACTGACTCATTAGGAGCTCTTCTAGTATTTTCATATTCAAAAAGTATTTGTAATGGGTTTTTCTTTCTCTCCCATCTATTAATGAATAACCTATGAAAATTAGCTAAGTCTGCAATATGGTTGGCAGGAAAGGTTTTGAACCATTTCTTGACATCCCCAGTTAAATTTTGGGCAAACAACCTCATTTGGACATCTGCTTCATCTATCTCATGCAACTCAAAAATGTCAGACATATTGTTTACATGTTGTTGGGCAATGTAATGACCAGTAGCATCAAACAAGAAAATCTTACTCTATTAATCTACAAGCATGGCACGGAGTTGTGCAAGTAAAACAAGAGGAGCATATCGGTTTGCCATTGCTATGATTTTGGTTTGACTAGGGCGTAAAGTTGTGGTGCTAGAGGAAGGACTTGAAACTGATGGAGGTGAACTAGATGATGATGAGGATGATTTATTAATAACTAGTTTAGGTGATTGGATTGTGGTAGATACAATTGGTGAAGTTGTGGTAAAAGAAGGGATATTTACAGCGAGTGAAGTTTGTGCAGAAATTTGAGAGGCAATAGCACTAAGGGCAGCTAGCTCAACAAATTGTTGAAGGTAAGCACTATCTATATTGCTAATCAATGTAGAGGTAAAAGCTTATAACTTGTCAAAAGCGTCCAAGACAAATTTATCTAAATATGGATGGATAATCCTTTTTGATTCAATGAGTTGAGTAAACTCAGGGTATTATATTGTTTCACGGATGAGATTCTCAAATTTAGTTCTAAATAATGAGACATGAAATGAAAAATCAAAAGGTATTTCCTCTAAAGTTGACAACTCCTTAGGGAGTGAATTAGCTCTAACTAGCTGGCTACTACTTGTCTGAGTTTCTTCTTTTTTTGGTTTCCTTAGAATTCTGTCTAGGTCATCAACCATAGTTGCAGGGGCTGGATCTGGGTTTGCCCTAGTATAGTGAATCTTCTTAGAAGCCAAAATTTTAAATTTTTAAACTTTTTTTATGAAATTTTTAAAAATTTACTTCAGATAATGACCTCAAGGGGCTCAAGTTTTAATTTAAGGTTTCCTTAAAGTTTTATGAGACTGAGGAACAAATTCCCCAGTATGGTCACCAGAGATGTTATCACTCTGATAATTCTTTTGAAGTAATAAGAAAGAAAAACCAAAGGTAACCGCAAACCACTTTTGGAGAACAAGACCTAGCCTTCTTGATGCTCAGAGAGGGCTCTCTCTTTATAATTTAACCATTTTTAGTTAAGATGATTTTAGGTTAGTTGTTTCTTACACTTGGGTTTTATTTTGAAAATTTGGTGGTGGGATCACTTTACTTACATTGAAAGAGAATTGGATTCTACCATTGAGCTATGGAGTTAGATATCTGACAAAATAGACTGGATTCAGTTCTAAAAACAATGTCTACTAGGATAGATGAGTTACTGCAGATCTCAGAAGCTACATGGTGAATGGATTCAAATCAAATCCATGGAGAAATTAAGGGTTCCCTAGGCCAGACTTTGGATGAAATGAAAGAAGTCAACTGGGATGGAAGAGAAATTAAGGGTTATCAAATCTGGGTATCAGAAGAAAATAGGTAAATAAATTACTGTGCAAAACAAAGTGTAACTAAACAAATTCTGAGTGATATTTCCAGTTAATTCATTTGGATTTTAGAACACATTTAAGATTATGAAAACACAAAAGAAAGGTAACACAATCACACAAAGAAAGTACTTCACTGAAAGTGGATCATCTCACAAATCATGTAGTGAAATGCTTTTATTACTTGCTCCAGTCCATTGACTTCAAAATAGTACAATCACCCTTAGGTTCAAGATCACAATAACTCCACAAATGTGAAATAATCTACACCTAATACTTCGAATTTTGAAATATTTATACAAAAAGTTTATTACAAAATATCTCAAACTAATTTGAGAATTAATCTAGGAAAAGGAAAATATCTTCTTGCAGGAAGATAGAGACATCTATTGAACGGTTTCATGCTATCCCTTTTATTTTGGTTCTGTTGGCTATAGACTTTGATTTTTAGCCCTTTATGCTGGCAGGTTGTTTGGCTTTCACATTGGATACTCTGTTTTGACTTTCATCTTTCATCTAAGACTCTTTCACTTGATACACTTTGATTTTGCTGAGGTGTCTTCATCCTTTTACCATGCTCATTTACTTTTTACTATACACTTATATTTTTACTGTTCTTTTACTAAAGTAAATCATAAAGTTTTTGCCATGTTTCTTCATCTAGTAACTGGATGTTGAGAATTTTCCTAAATATCTAATCAGCCTCTGTATATTTAGCAAAAGTAGGTTTATTAATAAATAAGTGTTTCACCTCATGCTAGAGGTAAAACAGATTTCAAAAGTCTGGTATAATACTCTGCCAATTGGTATACCACTCATTGATGAGGTATTTTCCTGTTCTCTAGCTACTCTGATTTCTTGTTGTAGTTCTCCTGTGTCATCAATTTATCATTTATGACTAAGGGACTAGGTAGTCCCTTTTCTCTCAAAATCTCAAACTTGGTCCTAAACCTATCAATCGCTAGTTGCATGGTTCGACACTTATATTCTAAATTTACCATTAAATTTCTCTTGGCTAGGACCCTCTTGACTTCCAAAATGGTACATGTCTTGTTAGGTATGTCAAGTTCTTTTAGCTCATATTTGTTCTTAGAGTTGAGGAATTGAATAAATCTTATTGCTTGCTCTGGTTTTTCTCCAAGCTCTTCTTTGACATTCTAGATAGCTTATGTAGCATGTTTGATTAAGTTCATTTGCTCAAAAATGACCTAGATAGATGGCTAAATATCATTGATGCAGTCAATTATATTGGCCCATAATAATTGTTTGTCCTTTCCAAAAGGCTCAATCAGTGTTAACTCTTTCTCTTGGATTTTCATTCTGGTAGCCTTCTGTTGTTCTTCCTTATGCATGATCTACGCTAACTTGCAATCTGTCTCCACACTGGTAAGTTTCTCTTTTGACTTGTTCATTTCATTTGTCCAAATGGACATTTCTTCCATTACCTTGACCAACATGTTTACTTCATTACCTATGGTACCTGTTGCTGTTGATGTTGTTGTTGATGTAGTTGTTGTTACTGTTGGCAATGCAGTGGCCATTGGACCAGTGGGAGCTAATGTTGTTGCCAATGTGGAAGGCACAGTTGTGGTCACTATAGGAATGATAGTTGGAGGAGCACTATCTAGACTAGCTTGTTTGAGCTGGATCAAGCTATCTAGTTCCTTTTCCATTTCCTTCAACTGGTCATTGAGTTGCAGCACCAAGTCCATCATCTCTTCATGATTTGTTTGGCTTTCTAAGACTTCTTCTGTTTAAGGGTGATGCGAATGAGGCAGCTTGAGTTGTTTCTTAAGGGTTGCAATGTCTTCATTTTTCTTCTTAATTAACTGGTCAGCAGCCGTGATGTCTTTTAGTTCATGGCCCAGCGCAATAATCAGGTCTTCTAAGGATTTGATCCTTGTGTCTTTGGCGTTGGAAGATGGTTTTTCCAGTTTGTACTCGACTATCACATTGTCTAATGAGTCCTTGAGCTTGAATGGTGCCATTGCTTTTGTTTTGAGGGTGGAGTAGATCATCTCTCCAGCCTGCTTGTGATATTCTATTTGATCTATGGGATGCACATCCCTGGCTAAGACCTCAAAGTTGGTCTTCTTATATTCTGCTATGGTTTTAGGCTATTGTATAGTAGGATGTAGGAAAGACACCTGCATCTTTCCTTCTTTGATGTCAAAGGCTGACATCAATCTACTCTGGTTTGGTGGTGTCATGTTCAGGTACTCAACATATTTTTCTACCTTTAGCTTTTTGTTCCTCATTTTAATCTCTTTGAATCTTTCCTTGATATCTGCTTCCTTGTTAGTTGGCCTGACAAAGGAAGACACTTCCACACTCTTCTATCTTTGTATAATCTGGGTGTTTGAAGAAGAGGGTTGTTGTGTTTCTACTGATGCAGGAGTCTCATTTGTTTGTGTTCTCCTTTGGACCATTGCCTCAGTGTCAATCATTTCTACTGATGCATAGTTTTCCTCCTGTTCAGAAATAGGAGTCAATTTTGGCCTTTTGTTTAGTTGGAACTGCTGATCAGTGGTATCCATGGAAGAGATTGATGATTCCTCCCTATTTTTTTCGGGATTCTTCTCCTCATTGATACCAGTCTAAATGATGGGAGGGATATTCATTGGCTCTTCCAACTCTGGTACCTACAAGAAAGAGCTTTGGTTAAATTGTCTCTCAAAGTCAATCATGGTGTTCTCCACATCCACCACTGTGATTTCCATATCTATCAATGCGTTCTCTACCCATTCTGACTTATTAGTGTATTGTTCAATGTCAGGTCTTAGTTAGTGGATGTAAAGTCTCAACCTGACCTTTTGTCTGAGCTTGTTTATAACCCCATGAGGGTCATAATTCCAGATGAAAATATTCTTCAATTTGAATTCCTAAAGTATCTTATCATCTTCAAGTCCAGCCTCTCTGATGTTGCAGATGAAAGGGCTCATTTTGTTTTTCATCTTAAACTGTGTCTTCTTCATAGCAGCTTGGAATTTGACCTCATCTATAGCTATCATTTGCGTGAAGTATTCCAGGGAGAATATTCTCATTGGGAGATAATTGGGCAATTTGTAGGGGCAACTCACAGCCATAGATCCTAATTTCAGTATGATTCTAGTAGAGGTACCAATCTCCTACTCTGCTATTCTTTGCTAGTTGCAGTACTCTCTTGATCTCAGTACTGATTCTAGGTCGAGTGCTAGAAATCAGCATGCTTATGGTAGGGTGAACAAAATAATCTATGAAGTCTTTGTATGTGAATGTTGTGCTATACCTTTGGACCAAGGGTGCCCAGTAGATGATTGATCTTTCCTTTCCCCTGGTATCTATTTTTTGAATCTTCATTGGGAACTTGTCTGTTTAATAATACATAAACATATGAAACATCACTGAAGACTATTTGAAGACTCTTTCAATGGGAAATCTAATGAACCGTTCATGCATTTTGTTTGTAATGAACTGGGCATAATCATACATAATGGCAGGAGGCTGGCCTGGAGTGAATATGGACAAGAAGGCCATGATTATCTCATCCACAAACTCGTTTGATGTGAATCCTAGGATGCTTGAGATCATGGTGATTATTCTCCTGCCAGTCTCTGAAAAAATAGCAAAAACATAGGGTGGAATGTGTTTAGGAGTATGGCACTCCTTCATGATGAAATTTTGAAATATTTGTTTGATCTTAGCTAGGTCCAATGCGGTGTACAAGTATAACAAGATTGTAATGGACAAAGAAGTCAGATTAGGAGTAGACTGCATTTGCAGCATCTGGTTGATGGATTGAGCAGTCATGGTGAATAATATTTCATGGTTCAGTGCCACAATAGACCTATGGCTTGGAACATAATAGGCATGGAAAAACTATACTATGTCTGGCAATGGATGGACTTCTAGGAATTTATACTTGGGGAGATTAGATTCCCAAAGGTTTATATCACTAGCATGGTTTAGGAACCTATCTTTGGCCTAGCAATGGATTCTCAACAGGTTGCCTTGGGTGACTGTGTCTTTGAATTGAAAATCCCTGTCTGCCAAGGCCAAATGGTCAATGTTTAAATGAGGGGTTGTTGCTGGTCTAACATCCAGAGAGGTTAGGGCAGCCATCTTTGTAATAAATTGTGGAAAATTGGGCTTTATATGGCTTTGGGAGTGAAATTTTAGTAATTGAATAACCAGGGTAGGGTATGAGCAGTTTGCAGGTTGGGGTTCTGGTACTTTGGGAATGGGAGACTTTCAATTAAATTTAAATTAATCAAATTATTTCAGTTATTTTAAGAAGAGGGTAATTCTTGGCTCTTATTCAAATACTTGGAAATTACAGTCGGCGCTACAACTGGTTTTCAATTTGGCTTTGCAGAGGGATTCATCAGCTAGGATGGTGTGCATTGGTGGCATCGGAAGGCTCTAATAGTTGATAGATAGTTGTAGGAGTTCAGAAGGTGTAGGTGCTTCAGAGGTTCAACAGTGTGATTTGAGCAAAAAGGGTGAAAATGGGGGTCAGAAGGCTTTTAACAGTGAATGGTTAGAAAAATGATATGGAAAAAATGTTTTATGAACAGTGTTGGTTTTCACTTTGGTGGGGTGGTGGTTTTGGAGGCCATTGCACCACTTATGGGCGTTGGGTGGTATTTTACCTGGGGAACATGATATGTGCCAGAGGCTGACACGTAAGCAAATGGACCTCGAGAAAAACCACCCATATCGCGTGCTCTCAGGCTGTTAAAGGTTGGACATCATGCGAGTGCAATATGGGCGATGGCCGTTTGATCTGGGGGCAGATGATTGGATGGCCATCATGTGGGAAAGTTGTGTGGTCGGGCGATGTGGCAGAGTTTAGCAGGACCCATGGGATTTAATTACAATTTAGAGTAATTAACCCATGTTTAAGTGCAGATTAATTAAACTGCGGAGTTTTAGGGGTAGCGGGGTTAGTTTACCTCACGAGGGTGGCAGATTAAGCTTGAGTTTAGTCGGGAAAATGGTTAAGTGGTGGAGTTAATGAGGTGGGGGGTTTTTAGAGTTACGATAAAGGGTTTATATGGGTTTTGGGTAATTATTGAAGTGAAAAAATGATTTTAAAATGCGGGAAAGGGGTTTCACACATAGGGGAATGGATTTTTAGGACTAATTGGCTAGGGAAATGTGTGAAACTAAGGGGTAGGAGTAAAAATGACGGGGAAGGGGATTTCATAAGCCATGAAGGGGTAAAAGGGAAATTAGTGAGTATATAGTAGGGGTGAAATGCAATGAAGGGGGAGTTAGGAAAATCAGCTTATGAGCATGTTTTTTTTCTTGATAACTTCTCCTACACACTTGAAACACATAATTAAGTATGATAGTAGTGCTTATGCTCCAAATGACTTGTATTTTTGTAACCTTTCTTTACTTACGCTTTTACCTACTCTAACATGTTTTCTTCACTTTGGTGGGTGCACTTAAGCTACCAAACCCTTTTCTTTCCTTTTCTTTTATAAAACAAACTATCTACTTATAACTTTATATATTCGAAGGGCTCAAATTAAACTGATGAGCCCCTTTTATTTCTCTACCTATGTAATGATGTGCCAAGATTGATCTGCTTGGTCAAATTTTTATTCTCTAACTATAAACATGAAATTTAAAGCATGAAGTAGTGAAGATTAAACAATTTGACTATCATGGGTTGTGGCATGTATGACAAGCTGCACACAACCATTATTTAAGACAGTAAATTAAAGAGTAGTTGCACTTGGACTTGCACACTTGCATGATCCCTTTTTTTTGGGTTTCATATTTTTCATATTTTTTATCTTTTCTTATTTCTCTTGTCCTTTGATATTTCTTTTAGGACATACCCTCTTTACATTTTTTAATTTAATATGGAAAACATTTGCAGAGAGAAAAGGTATGTACAATATTACAAGACTTAACCTCAACCAATTCAAAATTATGAATCCTATCACTATAGGACTCTAACACAACTTAGAGAGGTCAAAATATATTATTTTATATTATGAGCAAGAAAATTAGCAGCTTCAAGCCAAACATGATGTCATGGAGATTCAGCTCATTAAGGAAAAAGGGAAGAAATGAAAGCCAAGACATTGCTTGATGGGGCCTATGACAGGTATGGTGAACCTGATGAAGAGAAAGAACAAAAAAGTAGACCTAGGACTAGATGGCTGAAGAGAGCTCTAGAACTAGAGAAACAATAGGAGGTTGAGCTTGCAAATCATCTCACATGGAATGAGCAATTTTCCATCATGATTAATGAGAACCAGGAGCATTGGCTTAACAAGCTGAGCCAACATTTATAAAATCTCCTAGACAAGGCCAATCAACAAAATGACAATCAAAGAAAGATGGTAAAACATTATGCCAACAGAGAACGAAATTCAAGGGAAACCTCAAGGCAGTAAAGGCAAAGATTGAAATACTAACTTACCAAGAAGAGAAAAAGAAACTTGATATACTGGCAGAGGCTTCACTCCAAGCCTAGCCACACCAACATCAACCACTTCACCAATTTTGAAGCATTTTGGCTCATTTTTGCAATTTTTGTCTTTTCTATGTGTTTTTGGATAATTTTATATTAGCATCATGGACAAACAAGCAGCTCCCTAGGCACTACACACTTTTTTAGGGCACTTTTTGAGCAAACGGAGACCACCACTGGATGAAAATGACAAATAAATCTAAGAAAACTGTGTTTCCAACCTTAGTTTTCAAAACTAGTAGGTGAAAAGGGCAAAAAACAAGCAAAAAATCATGTTTTTGCCTCAATTTTGGCCTAGGAACTGCGCACAGACTAGCCTTGGGAGAATCAACTTTTGGAGGGTCAAATGAAGTCCATTTTGTAAACTAAAGAAATATTTGGACACTATACAGGACAAGCTTTAGCTATCCTATGCTGAATTTGGACACTGAGAAGGTAGCCAAATGCAGCGTACAAGATGGAGGGCGCACTTAACCATTTGCCTGATTTTTCATAGTTTTTCTCCAAATTTGATTTTCATCCTTGGAAATCAACTTTTTACTGATGTAATTGATGTTGTAAATGTAATAATGATGTGGACTAGTTACCTAGGGGTAAATACATTAGCTAAATAGACTTCATCAAGTCAAATAAATCAGTCTCAATGTAATTAGCAAGGAGTCACTTAGAACTCCCTATACTCTAGGTATCATTCAGATTTTTGGGGATCTCTTCCTCAACTCAGGGATTCGACCTTTGAGGAAGAGACAAGGTTGTTTTGATCTCTATATCTTCCCTTTCTTAACTATTCTTAGAGGTTCGACTCAGTTAGATGTTGTACTAGTGATCAAAGACACTATTGTATCAGAGTTTGGCCCGTTTTAATAGATGAGTTGTAGCTATTTCTTTAGGATACATGTGGTATGGATCTTTACCATTGTTTCTTATTTTTTATCATTTGTATGAATGTTTTGTAAGTTCATAAACCATTTCATGTCTGTTATATGGTAATTTTCAAGTTGATAGGTAGAATACATGTTTGCTCATGCTCTGTTTTGGGAAAGTTATCATAATTTGTCCATTTTTCTACAATTTAGGTAGAATACATCTCCTATTCTCTTCCTAACTCCTCATCAGTCTTAAACAATCTCATCAAATCACCTTTTAGTTCCTAATACTTCTACCTACCTTTCCCCTCTGAATGTCTGCAATTATATTTGATTTTCCCAGACCTAGCCTCTTTGACCTAATATCCTCATCCAGTAATAACCCAATCAAATCAAATCAAAAGAACCTCTGCACTTTATACCTGGCCTAAAACCCCAATACATCTATCCCTCTTGGCTGTGATTATTTCAAGAGAGCCCTCTCCAGCTTGGTAGGGCTAGCTACCAAGTCAAAATATTGGTCTGTAGTTACCTCAATTGGACTCTTCCTCGACTTTGGAGATTCGGAGGAGTGATAACATTCTAGCTCCATTGTTGGGGAGTGAAAGCTCTATATTCCCTGGGAAAGAATTAAAATTATTTAGATCTAATTGTTGATGGTGAACAGTAGTTGGACACATAGGAAGGCTGTACCATTCACCTAGCTACTCCATTGACTGAAAGATCAAGAAAATCAACACTTCACGGTGACTCCACTTTTCAAGAATGAGTAGTTTGAAAACCTTCTTGGTGACTTCATTGTTGTCAAGATGAGTTCTACTGCAAGAAGAAATCCGATGTATGCTCATATGGATTGATCTCAGATCCCTGGATTTTCAAATCCTATTCCTCATATTGACTGGTTTGAAAATCTTCCTATATTTAAAAATGAACAAGAAGATGATGCTACTTTGCATTTAGTAAGGTTTCATGTACATGTATGTAGACTAATTGTTGAGTTTCCTGAGGACTGTCTCATGAAGTTTTTTATGGCTACCCTTGAAGATAAAGCTAGGTTATGGTATGAAGATTTACCGAAAGGAAACTTATGTTCTCTAAAATATTTCCATAATTTGTTCTCCAACCATTATGTGAAGTCATATCTTTCTTCACAAATATTTTGTGATTATAGTGAAGGTTTCATTGCATATCTTGAAATAATTGATGATATCGAATGTATGGATGATGAAGAAATCATTGAAGCCTTCTTTGATTTTTTTCCCTTCAACAACAGCTTGAAGAAGCCAATCTCTTTGATACACAAGATCATAGTAAGCATATAGTAGCTTCCTCTTTTCTTGAAGATAAATGAACTTTGCATCTTGATAGTCAAAAGGAATCACATGAAATGAATCAGTAGTCCGATGAAAATTTATATACTCCTTTGCTTGAAATTAATGAAGATATTCAACGTCCTTGTCAAACTTTAGGAGGGAAAGAAGACAATTGTTGTTTTTTCCAAACAAAACAATGAGTACTTCCTCCTTTGACTGAAGAAGAAATAAATCATATTCTTAATTTGCAAATCCATATTCCATCCATTAAGAATGATGATATTTTTGAACAGTCTTTCCAGTTTCCAAGTGATTATGAAGAGGAGAATAATGATAAAGTAGAAGTTGTTTTAGAGCCCCTTGTAGATACAAATATTCCTCAAGGTTCTGAAAATGAAAGGTTTGTTGATGAAAAGGATTTTTCCCGAGATCCCATAGATATGGATGCTTATGTTGTTGAAAATATTATCGAGGATCCTTTCACTAATTTGTTACAACCATATGGAAATAATGATTATTCTTCTCTTTTTATTGATTCACAAAAGGTGTTTCTTCATAATTTTCAAGATCCCATGGGCAGTCTTTTGCAAGCATCGGAGAAGATGGATGTTGTTTTCTTTATAAGCATAAATCTTGGTTTCAGTTTTCATTGTGAGTTGCCTACATATACATCATTCTGCCTACTCGAGGTAAGTGAGAGCAACATTTCAATAAGTAACCATGTAGTAGATTGGTTACACTAGAAGGATCATTTCACCCAATTAGCAATGGTTGAAGAAGGGAAACAAGTGGAGGAACGTGCTAATGTGTTGCCTCTGGATCATGAAGAGAAAACAATTCAACTTGACAGCTATTCTAATCTTTCTGCTAATCATCAAGATCTATCCTTTGTTCATGCTTTTCAAGATCCTTTTACCAATTTGTTGCAGTCATTAAATCATGATGGTTATCCTTTTTTGAATCATAGTTTTCAGCTTCAGTTGTATGTTGATTTTCCAATCTTCAAGTTTTTTGTAGATAGTGTAAATATAGGACAATTAGGTATCCAATTGTTTGGTTGGCTTGATTGGCATTTTTCCTTTACCTAATTTAGTAGTCATTTTCAGCAATTAGAATATAATAGGGTGTGGATTTTGTTTCAATAGCAACTTTATTTCAAGTTCAATTTTTAGCAAGTGATGACAGAATTCATCAAGGTTTGAAGCCTGAGGAGAAGGCCCTAAGGCTTTGATGATCTGATTGTTTGGATTGAAGTTTTTATTGTTCAGTTTGGTTGTTAGCTTTTGACCGTATTGGCCCACATGGTTAGGCACTTCGTCTATGGTGTTCTTGACACCTCCAAGGAGTTGCCATCCCCAATAAGGTCGACTTTAGAGTCAATATTTGGATAAATCCATCAGTGATCAGAACTCTTATTTTCATATTCATATTAGGGTCGCAATCAGAAATCTTTGTCATTCCACCTAGGTCCTCATTCAGAAATTTAGTCACTCATGGTAGCCCTAGTTAAAAGGCCTCACTCTCCCTCAAAAATCAATACTTGTTGGCCCACTTTCATGTCTTACTGAGCATACATCAATCATAAAAGCTCATTTCATCATGTCTTTATGTCATTCAAGTCAACATGGAGTATGGTCAGTTAAGGTCCCATTAGGTCACTAGATTTCATTTTCCAAGGTCTAATAAAACACCATTTCGCTGCATAAAGCCAATTTTTCTTCAAAGTATGTTTTAAAAAAAAAATGAATTTTACAAAATTTAGATAGGTTTTTGTCCATAATATGCCAAGTAACAAAAACCTCCATCCTTTTTTACACAGGTGTTATGGTTTGGGAGAAATGTCAAAAATACAGTTGCTACAAGAGAGTTGATGCACTTCTAGAGTGAGCTTGCAAAAATCAATGTTTCTCCTAGTTGGATTATCCACATGACTTTCTTGATAGGTCATATTTGCACTGAGCTATCTTGGGCTCAATTTGGAGTTGAGGAAAACCTTCAAATGTTTCTTGCAAGATCACACTTCATTTTTTCATCCTCATTCTACACGTTTTGACCTATCTTGGGAGAATTGATTTTTGAGGGGCTATACTTGATAATTTTTAGTTCTTGATAGTTCCATTTTGTAGACAAGAGAGATATATTTCCAATGAGCTATCATGAGCTCAATTTGGACTCTAGGAAGGCACTCAAACGTTTATTTGAAGATGGCACTATGCACTTGACACTTCGAGGATGCACTTCCTTCTGGCATTACACACTTGCCATAAAGAGGGCACACTTCCTTGTGGCACTGCTCACTTGCCCAGAAAATCTAGAAACGCTTCTATACTTTTCCAAATTTCCTCCAAAGCTCCAGCAATACTGTCTTCAACCTCCAACAAGTGAATGAAAGAAAAATATAGCATTCGCCTTCCCCCTACAGTCATTTCTTATGGTGTTTTGAAATTTTATTAAATTTTGGTGGTTTTTTCATATCAAAACCCTAGTATCTCCCTCAAAACCACCATTTCACTCTCAATTCCAAAATTTCACTCCCCTACACTTTCATAACCTTCCCTCATTACTTCCCTTTCCCTTTCCCTAAACCTCTTATCTCAATACTCTAAACCCTTTATCCCGAATACCCTAAGCCCTAGGTGCTACAACTACATAGGCTCCCAAACCTGCAACATTGTAAACAATTTCCTATCATGCATTCCATCATATTATTATTCCATGTCCCCTCCCCCATTTCATAAATCCCTAATCCAATCTCCATCAATTTCCCTTTCCCATTCTTTATTCCCGAAAGCCACATTCCACCAACACCATACCTCCCTAGGGTTTTGACATTAAAACACCATGGCAAAGAGAAGATGACAAAGACGTAGATTTAGCATGAGGAGGAGGACCTCCATGAGACAGAGCAAGATTTTGACTTGGTTGACGTAGGTGAGCATGATGACAATGAGGAAACTAGAATTGTCATCAAGGGAAACAATGAACTCATCAGGGAGCTCTAGATCAACATAGAGAGGTCAAAATATATTGTTTCATATTATGAGCAAGAAAATCAACAACTTCAAGCCAAACATGATGTCATGGAGATTTAGCTCATCAAGGCAAAAAGGGAAGAACTGAAAGCCAAGGCATTGCTTGATGAGGCCTATGATAGGTATGGTGAACTTGAAGAAGAGCAAGAACCAAAAAAATAAACCTAGGACTAGAGGGCTGAAAAGATCTCTAGAACTAGAGAAACAAATGGAGGCTGAGCTTGCAAATTAGCTCACATGGAATGAGCAATTTTCCATCATGATTAATGAGAACTTGGAGCATTGGCTTGATAAGGACAAGGCCAATCAACAAAATGACATTCAGAGAAATATGGCAAAACATTATGCCAATAGAGAAAGAAACGTAAGGGCAAAGCTCAAGGTAGTAAAGGCAAAGATTGAAGCCCTAACTCACCAAGAAGAGAAAAAGAAACTTGATATACTTGAAGACGTTTCACTCCAAGCCTAGCCACACCAACATCAACCACTTCACCAATTTTGAAGCATTTTGACTATTTTTTGCAATTTTTGTCTTTTCTATGTCTTTTTGGACAATTTTATATCAGCAACATGGTCAAACGCGCAATGCCCTAGGCACTATGAACATTTTGGGGGAACGTTTTTAAAAAATGGAGACCACCACTGGATGAAAAATGGAAAATTCATCTAATAAAACCATGTTTCTAGCCTTAGTTTACAAAAATAGCAAGTGAAAAGGGAAAAAAACAAGCAAAAAATCATGTTTCTGCTTCAATTTTGGCCTAAGCACTGCGCACATACTAGTCTTCGTAGAATCCACTTTTTGAGAGTTAAATCAAGCTCATTTTGGAAATTGAAGGAAGATTTAGAAACTAGACAGGAAAATCTTTCCAATGAGCTACCCTAAGCTCAATTTGAACACTGGGAAGGAAGTCAACAAAAGCAGGAAAGATAGAGGGTGCACTTGACACTGTGAGGGTGCACTTAACTGAAAGATGGTACACTTGACCATTTGCTTAACTTTTCGAAGTTTTTCTCCAGATTTGATTTTCATCCTTGGAAATCAACCTTTTACTGATGTAATTGATGTTGTAAATGTAATAATGATGTGGATACATTACCTAGGGGTAAATACATTAGATAAATAGGCTTCATCATGTCAAATGAATCAGTCTCAATGTAATTAGGGAGGAGTCACTTAGAGCTCCCTACATTCTAGGTTTCAATTCAAATTTTTTGGGACATCTTCCTCAACCCAGGGATTTAACCCCTAAGTATCAGAGAAGGTTCTTTTGATGTCTAAATCTTCCCTTTCTTCACTCTTTTTAGAGGTTGGACTCAGTTGAATGTTGTACTAGTGATCAAAGACACCACTGTATCAGATTTTGGCCAATTTTAATAGATGAGTTGCAGCTATTTCTTTAGGATACATGTGGTATGGATGTTTAGCATTGTTTCTTCTTTTTCATCATTTGTATGAATGTTTTTTAAGTTCATAAACCATTTCACGTATGTTATATGGTAATTTTCAAGTTGATAGGCAGAATACATGTTTTCTTATGCTCTGTCTTGGGAAAGTTATCATAATTTGTCCATTTTTCTTCAACTTAGGAAGAATACATATCCTATGCTCCTCCTAACTCATCATCAGTGTTAAACCATCTCACCAAATCACATTTTAAGTGATAAGCCTCCTACCTACCTTGCCCCTCTGAATGTCTACAATCATATCTGATTTTCCCTGACCTAGCCTCTTTGACCTAATATCCTCATCCAACAATAACCCAATCAAATCAAATCAAAACAACCTCTACACTTCATACCTAACTTAAAACCTAATCCATCCAGCCCTCTTGGTTGTGATTCTTTGGAGAGAGCCCTCTCCAGCTTGGTAGGGTTAGCTACCTGTTAGGTTCCTATACCAATAGGTTTCATCTTTCATGATTGACAGTGGAAGGGCTAAATATGTTCATCATTGCAGGTTGCAAAGGTTCCATATTTTGTGTACATACTATGAAAA
>APFE030446457.1:130409-154322 GCA_000404065.3 Pinus taeda
AAGTACAAAGGCTCATTCCACTCAGGGTATTGGCATCAAAAGCAGAGGGTGGAGGACAAAACATTTAAAGCATTTCTAATTTCCCCTATTTTCCCCAAACATCATTTACTAACACCCCCAAGGACCTTGAGATCTGCTCAGGTGTCCAGTTCCACTTCAGTTCATGACAAGCTACTGGGTCAAACCATGAAGTTTAATCATGAAAAGAAGCCACATTTTTTGTGTAAAAAATCCTTACTCTCATTTCATTTATCTTCAATTCCTAAGTTTTACCTCTTAGAACTTAGTCTTTACCCTTTCACTCACCTCACAAAGTCATATTAACCACTAATGTACTATTTAGCTCCCTAACTACCCCCCTTCCCTGATTCTATTAGAATCTATGAAAAAATTCCCAAAAAATATGTATAAATACCCTCCCCCTAGCACTATAGCTATATAACCCTTCCTTGGGAAATATTAACCCATCAGGGGTTAGTATTAGCCCCCTTTGACCCTAAACTATGGTTTTTATCAAAAAACTATGGTTAAAAGTCAAAAAATCCAAAACCCCGCCCTCATTAACTCCTTTACCCATTTTTTCTGCCCAAAATACATTCATTATAATGTTTTTTAATTAAAACATTTATAAGGGAGCGCCAATTAACCCAAAACCTAATGTTCATAACCCACCCTCGCACCCAATTTATTTAAAACTATTAAATTATTGGGCGGGTCCCCCTCTGTTAGTGCGCCATCACATCAGGTTCGCCGCCCACCATCCGATCACCGACCCCGCCCATCCAATGGTGGGCGGTCATTTTCATATAAAAAGCGCCCAACCTTTTGCGTCCGGGGGATTGGCGGTATTACCGCCGTACCCCCGCCACGCATCGGCCTTCCGTGTTGTTCAGAGCCCCCCCCCCTGAAACCACTTACCACCCTAAGGGCCTCCGGGGAAACCACTTACTGCCCATCCCCCGTGCTAACGTCACGCCCCCGTCAGCATGATGTCACCCCGCCTTTTCTGCCACCGTGCCTCCACGTCACCTGTCCACCCATCCGCCCTGCCACTGTGTCACTGCCACCTGGCCACCCACGTCAACTGCCACGTCACCCTGTCGTACCCGGGCCCATGATGACGTCAGCATAACGTCATCACCAAAAAGGCGCCAAAGGGCCAAAATGCATAAAAAGACGCGAAATGACCGTTATTCGTCATTTTCATTCGTCGTTTCCGGAGCGCCTCTACATGCGAAAACGTCGTTCAACGGCCAAAATCCAAATTTCACCAGCGAAAGTTGTTGCCGCCCTCATCATCGACCCAAGTACCTGCAACTAGTCTAGTTCGACGCCTCCTACACCATAAAAACCAGGTATTTGCCGCAGGTGGCCTTCTTTACCCACATTTCTCCTATTACTCTCCTAAATTCCTGTAAAAGAACTCTGCTAAAAGTTCCTCACTTATAAATTGTCCACTAAGAACACTTAAGAACCTGGTTAAACCCCTACACGACAAAAGCTCTGCAAGAAACCCGCGCCCTTCTGCAAATTCACCATAAAAGTAATCGAAGAGGCCGAGCTACCGGCTAGAAGAAAATACAATTGTTCCCTCATCCCTGTTATAACAAATTCCCTTGAACAACCGGCTAATTAGCTCAAACACACTCTGGTTCTTCAAACAGAGTGCCCCTCAGTTCATCAAAACCTGTAAAAGTTACCTTATACTTGCAAGATGCTCACTGCCAAACAGAATTTAGCAGGCATTCCTCAGCCTTTGTACCAATCCTAAAAATCAAGTAAAACATCCAGCTGAAATCAGACATGGCCACTCCATCTGCACTAGATGTAACTCTTGTGAATCCACCAAATAAAGAACTGGAAGCCATGCCACTGGTAGACAGTGATTTCCTCATTACAGATTTTGTGGCAGAGAGGAACCACTTGCAAACCTTCTGCCAGCTAAGGAACAGTCACTTGGACAACAGTGACATGTATGGCATCTGGGAATCCAATCTACCCACTTACTTCCTGCCATCTGTAAATATTTTCCCTGAAGTCATTCACCTATGTGCAGAATACTATGACCAAAAGCTCAGAGCTGTAAAGTCTCCATCTGGGAGCATCCTCTTCTACATAACACCAGACTCCATCAATCAAATGCTGAACTACAAGCAAACCCAGCTGCTATACCCATTTTCCATTAAATACTTACTAGATGAGGGCTCCAAGCTCTCTAGCACAGACATTGCTGCAGTAGCCAAGAATTTCATGAAGGCAGACTGCCAACATTCTGGGCCACCTCCTTTTTCATATGCAAATTTCAATGAGGTAGGCAAGCTGCTGGTGGATATGTTAACCTCTGTGCTGTGCTTCACCACAAATGAGCATGTTGATGAAACTGTGCTGGTCATGTTGTCTGCATATAGCCTTGAGAAACCCCCTGCTGTGAAGTACAATTATGCCAAGTACATTGCCAACAAGATGCATGACCAATTGTCAAGGCTGAATAGGGAGGCAATATTTAAGTATTCATCATACATATATCACCTGTTCATGTATTATCAAATAGATTGCTTCCAGTGCCCAATCAAGAAGCTAGACTCACAGGGTGAGAGGAGGTCTGTTATCTTCTGGTCTTCAGTCTTCCACCAAGTCCAGAATTCTCGCTATTCATATTGTGAATTTATTGACCAATTTGTTTATCCAGTCACATGCCTCTTAAAGAGGACTGCTCCTATCAGATTGTCCAAAGATATGCAGAAAATCTTACAGCTGTCCAGGAATTACAAAATAGGTGATTGGTATTTGTACCAAAATCACACAGTTATCAGAATCTATGGTTGTGAGCTCTGTCCCTACAGGCTCCCAAAGTGTGTGCCTATGAGGTTGTTTGCCCTGGAATACTATAGACAACTCATAAACTCTGATCTTACACACTTCCACAGTGCCAAGAAGAAAACCAACCTAAAGTTCAGAGACCACCTAGGCCCATTCGTCATGAATAAGAAAGATGGTTGGCAAGAAGCTGATCAAATACTGGGGCAACAACTCAAACTCAAAAGAAGCTTCTGGTGGGTCCCTTATGACCTTGAATAATTTATCAGTGCTAGGAGAGTCAAGTATAGGCTGCTAGCCTATAAACATTGCCCATACCCACAAATAGAACACTTTGCCAACCAATATGAATGGGTACCTGAATCAATAGTAGAAGAATTGACTCAGGAAGAGAAAATGGAGCATATTGTGAAAGATTTAGAAAAAAATCTTGACTTGGATTCTTGTCAACAAGTCATGTTCAAACAACCAGTCCAAGTAGGAGAAGGTTCTTCCACTGCTCCAGCTACATAGACCACCCAGCAAGCTCCTACAACAACCACTACAGCAAAGGGAAAAGAAATAATGGATGAACAGTAAGAGACAGAGACAGGGCAGCCCAGCACCTTAAAGGATCAAATGCAAGGGCAAGCCCCTTTATATCAAACTAGACCACCCCAAATCCCAGTTTTGCAAACACCTCTCAATGAAGAGAGAGAAAAAAAGAGAGATAGAGAGGAGGTCACACCTCCAACTGGGTCAACACAGCAACCAGAAGCCAAAAGGCCAAGGGTTGACCCTGAAACAGAGGAGGGAGATATCAATGGGGAAAGGGCAGAAAGCCACAGCAGAGAAAGGCAATCCAGCCAGCAGACTGCCACTAGCTCATTTAAGCTAGAATAGGCCATGTAGCAAGGCACAGAGGTATCCTCCTCAAGGCAGCAGGGCAAGAAACCAGCTGGAATCAAAGGAGGTTTCATGGAGATCAAGGCACAGAATGAATTGTTGAGAGTGCAACTCTAGGATCAATTCTTGAAGGCAACTCCAGCCAAAAAACAAAGATTGATGGCTGCTTATGATCTCAAAGAGGAAAAAATGATTTTTACTCATTTAAAGCCTAAAGTTCCACATCCCAAAAGCTCTGCAAATTACTTTAGAACAAACTTGGAGGTATTTTCTAAAGACATACACCCCATGGATCAGATTGAGTTGCACAAATAGACTGGGGAAATGGTGTATGCAACACTTGCAGACAGGGCCATGCTAGCCCATCAGTTAAAAGAAGCACTAAAGAACACAAATACACAGCTTGATTTGGAAAGGTTGTCTTCCTCTGCTAAGGACAACAGAATAAAGACTTTGGAAGACATAATCATTGATCTGGGACATGACCCAAAGGATCCAAAGGGTGTTAAGGCCCTTATGAAGAAAAAAGAGGATGACATTGTTGCACTAAGAAAGCAGGCAAAATTGCCTCCAACCATTCACCCTCAAACAACAGAACTTGCACAAGAAAAGCAAGTAGATGATGCCATGGAGCTGCTTCTGATGATGAATCAAAGAATATTGCAAATGGAAGCAGAATTAGAGAAGGCATTGCAGGAAAAGCAAGGGGAGTCAGCCTCCCATCCCCCTCAAACATCTACAACTCTTGGACCTACCCCTCCTACACAAGCAGCAGCAGCCCCTCCTGCCATTCCAACACCAACCATGGCTACATCAGCAACAGGAGCAACAACAGAAGCAACAGCAGCAGCAGAATCCAGCATGAGTATGGAGGACTTGATGAAAGTTGTCCAAGAGCTGGAGACTCAAGTAATAGAAATAAATGAATCCAAGGATAGACTGGCCAAGCTGGAGACCAGCTATGATAAGTCCAAGATGACAGTCACAGAAAAACAAAGAGAAATAAAGGCCTTAGAGGCCAAAGTAAAAACTTTGGAAAATGAATTGCTCCTGGGCAAGACCTTAGCAGAAATAAAGAAGATAATTTGGGCCAAAATTGGCCAATCAATACAGGACCAATGGAGGTCAATCCAGGCAATATATGAGCAGGTTGAACTAATAGGCATGGCTCATGTGGAAATACAAAGAGTCAGAACAGCACTGGGAATCATGCCTGAGCAGGCCAATAAAATCATACATTTCCTCAATAACCGCACTAGAGAGGAATTGGCAGCTCTGGAGATAAACAGTAGAACAGACACCATCTTGACAGCTAAGAAAGTGCTGACCTTGAGGAACTTCACTCAAACTCTAGAGAGAAAATGTCAGGAAATGAAAGCAGAAATTGATGAATTCAGGGCAAAAATGACAATATTACAGGATAAAGGACTGCCAGGCCTAGTGACTGGCACAGGACAGCTGCTGTCATATAATCAGTATATGACAAGGATCAACAATTATGTTGAAAATCAAATAACAGCATCCAGCAGCTCCACAGAAGAAGCAAGGCCTCCCTCTGGGCAGTCTCTGTATGGCAAGTTAGAAAATCTATTTTTTATTGAGCATGAGATAAATCATCTGTTTGAGGTGCCTCCAAACTTCTACAGATATACAGAAGCAGATGAAACACTGGTGAAAATAAGAAGGCATCAGCTACCTCCAGCTGATTGGTGGCAGGCAATGCTGGAAATTCTGCCCAGGTAATGCCACTATGTTATTCCTTTTTTGAAAAAATCAAGTCTCGATCACAGCACAGGTCAGCAGATAGATCAGCACGCAAGTATCATAGGGAGCATCCGTACAAGTGACTCACCAAAGCACCCAGACAGCAGGCTAAATTAACGCAGAATTAAAGGCACATCTACAGCCCACTTTCCTGAGCCATAAAGTCAAATGTTGTCTGACAGATAGATAGCTGCCATCTCAACATTAAATGTCGTAGTTATGTTTTCATTTACTTTTTGTAAGAGAGCTGGTGGTGCAATTTATTGCACAATAACTCACTATTGAGATATTTTGTATCCTATTTTGTAATATATTCCCTCAGAGAACGTATTGAGGGTCGGTTGTAGTGAAACTCTTTCTGAAGAGCTCTATTGTATACTTGAGACATTTTTGATAATACAAATTGCTGGTGGAGTTCCTGGTTCCTATGCTGTCTAAAGATGGAAATGAATAAGCTCTGTTGTGCTACAGAATTCATGTGTCATTTGCTGGAACAATAAGTTATTATGAACTGTGTATGTGTTTTTCTGTGTATTCCATAATTCATATGTTTTCATGATCATAGTGAATAGAGAAAAAGAATAGCCTAGGATTTGTTTGAACACCCTATGCTCAATCTCTATTTCTAAATATGTTTTCTTCTGGATTAGCCATGGATATGAATTCTTAAAATCTCATGTCTAAACTAATTCTATCATTGTGAATATTGTTTAAGAATTCTTTACTGCTCTTAAGCAATACTTTCATTTTTCCTTTGTTAGCATAGTGAAAGATTCTTAATTGCCTTTCACTCACTAATTCCATAACTTCATTACATAAATCTAAAAAATTGTTCCAGAGATGCCTGTCTGGCTCTGCAGCAACACTCTGCCTTCATAAACATTTTTCAGCAGCACATTAACTCAACTCCATTGCCCAATGGACCAAAATTGTTCTGTAATCTATACCTCAGCTCTTTTTGAATTCACCAACCCACCAAACTCAAACAAAACAGCACACCATAACTAGCCTAAAATCATCCACCAACAAAGTTAAATTATAAAGAGAGAGCCCTCTCTGGTTACAGGTAGGCTAGGACCTGTAGCTAAAAGATTGGTCAGTGCTTACCTCAGTCGTATTCCCTTTAGGAAGCAGGGAACAACCTGAGTGTTAACATTAATGGCGACTCCGTTGGGGACTTATGTCAAAATTACCAATTGAAAAGAAATAAGCTTCCTGTTTAAACCTTATCATAAGATACCAAGGAAAGAAAACTCATAAGTTGGCTCCAAAGAAGAAATCTCGTTACACTAGGTCCAATCCTGACCCTAATCCCCCAGCTATCTTTGAAAATCCCAATTTAATCCCCAAAATCTTAAAAAAGCAAGAGCAGCTAGGGGAGCTCCTAGATTCAGATACAGAACCAAATCACCAGAGCTATATTCCTACTCATGTCAAAGCATCAGTTCACCCTCACACCATCCCTACTTATCCTAGTTCCTCATCCACTTCCCAAGGTAGTTTCCCCACTCCTCCATCCCCAACACACCTTACTCCTGTTATCCCTATTGTTCCAACTGTTCCACTCCTTCTTGTAGTCCCTTTTATCCCTGCAAATATGGCTAGATATGCTCCTTTACACCTGCCTGCAAATCCAGGGGCAATTCCCCAAGACTTTCAAAGAAAAATCACTTACTTTGATGGTACTGGCACTTATACAGCCCAGCAACACACCAAGAGAATGCGGGACTATTTTGAGAACTATGATATAGATGATGAAGATGTAAGAATGAAAATTTTTGTGCAAAGTTTGACAGGGGAGGTAAGGAACTGGTTTAGATCCCTAGCTGCAAATTCTATACTCAATCTTGATGCCTTATACCTAAGTTTTTTAAACATATGGGAAAAGAAGAAAGACCCTCTACACATACTAACAGAGTATGATAACTTGAAAAGGGGTCCACAAGAAACAGTTCAAGATTACTGTGCTAGTTTCAACAATGTATATAACGTCGTCCCTCAAAACTTGAGACCTCCACTTGATCTGGCCTTGATACATTTCCTGATGGATTTGACCCAGACATGGCATATCAATTAAGAGAAAGAGCACCTCCAAGTCTTGCAGATATGCAGAATATAGCTGTAAGTGTGGAGGCAAACCTGATTGCCAAGAGAACCAGAGCAAAAAATGAGAGAAGAATAACATTCAAAGAGGAACCCTCAACCTTTGACCAAAAGCTAGATGCAATCATGAAGGGTATGGAGAAGTTGGGAGATAGAGTTGAGACCATGGAGAGAAATTCCTCTTGGGAAGGGCAAACAAGCAACACTACTAGGAATCCCAATTTTAGAAAAAACCAAAACCCAAATGCTGGGAGAACTAGTCCTGATCAAAATATCAGACCTCCATTTCAAGAAAATTATGCAGAGGCCTCAACCACTAGTGAGAAAATAGAAGATCCCCACATCAATCTAATGGGTTTGGACAGCAAACAACAAGTATTCTTAACACAAGATGACCAACCAGCCCAAGAATGCAAGCAATTCCAAGCAAAATCTGGTGAGCCATTTGATTTTAGAGAAGTGTATGACACAGCAGTCTATGAAGTACACAAACAATACAAGTTAAGAAGTAGAACCATAGATGTACCTGAGAAAACCAAACAAACAAACAACAAACTGCCCAAGAAATCCAATGATAAAGCTGTCTTAACAGAGTCCTCAGATAAAAAACCCCAAAGAGAGGTCACAGTGGAAGATGTATCTGATGTACAGCCTCCAATAAAAACTACACCTACACCTCTTCACCCAACAGAAATCTTGGGCAGACCTCTAGAAAACAAACCCAATCCAAGCATACCCCAAAACAGTGTACCTGACCAAGACATGGTCACCCAAAATTCAGCAGAAAAAGAAAAACTTGCTGCTCACAATATAAAAGTTCAGGTGGAGAAACCTTTCAATCTAGAGACAGAAATTGGAAAACTGAAAATTGCAATTCCTCTTTCTGAACTGGCCAAACATGAGGTCTTCAGACAACAAATTAATAGATCGTTGCAAGTACCAGAGAATAGGGATGCAGTTAATATACTGGATGACCAGCCAGAGCTGATTTTTGGCTCAAAAGTCAATGGAAAATCAGTGGATGGAGGCACTCCTCCATTCTATGTAAGCCTAAACATTCATGAAAAATTACTACACAATGCCATGTTTGACTCAGGGGCCTCTCATAACTTGATGCCCAAATCAGTAATGGAAAAACTTGAATTAGATATTACTAGACCCTATAAAGATTTGTTTTCATTTGATTCCAACCAAGTAAGATGTTTAGGCCTGATCAAAGACCTCTATGTATCCCTAGTCCAATATCCAGCCAAAACAATTCTAATGGATGTAGTAGTAGCTGACATTCCACCCAAGTATGGTATGCTCTTATCAAGATCATGGGGTGCCAAACTCCAAGGATCTCTGCAACTAGACATGTCTTATGCCACAATTTCAATCTTTGGCCAGCCAAAGAGACTATACCGAGAAACACTGATGAAATATGTGGTCAGCAGTCAGGAGAAGCCCCAAAACTTCCCAATTTACTCTATCCATTCAGACATGGACTCATTCATACTATACAATGATGATATATTTCCCAAAACTGAGGTCAAGCTCCTAGAAACAACATAAACCAAGCATATGAATGAACAATCCACAGTTCTAGATCAAAAGATCACTGATGTAATCAAACCAACAGAGTCTGCTGATAGATCACAAGAATCACCAAAACTAGACTTGCCCACTGAACAAATCTGTAAATCCATTGAAACAAACATTGATTAAGAAACCTTGTGGTATTTAGAATTTGATGGCTCAGTAAATAAGCTAGGAGCAGGAGCAGCGGTATGGATACACAATACTCAAAATGACCATGCTCTAGGTCATGCATACAAGCTTAACTTCAGATGTACAAATAACATGGCTGAATATGAGGCCCTTTTACTAGGTCTCAAACTGATTAAGAGTCTAGGAGTGACCAAAGTCTCCATATTGGGGGATTCAGACCTAATTATACAACAGATAAAGGGAAATTTTGTCACAAATGATCCCAGGTTAAGGTCTTATAGGTTAGCAGTGACAGACTTGCTCAACAACTTCCTAGAATATCAGCTCACCAAAATACCTAGGAACCACAACTTGCATGCTCACAGTTTGGCAACCTTTGCAAGCACCTGTAAACTTCCTTTTGGGCCTCACCACCAGTTCACTACTAAGATTAAACACAGGCCTTCTATCCCAGACAATGTAGATAATTGGCAAGTATTTGAGAATGATACTCAGATAAACAATTTTTTGACCATGAAGTAGGAATTCTCAAACTTAAACATTGACACAAGCATTAGGGATGATCAACACCAAATAGATGAACTGAACACAAGTATACCAGCTGAAATAGCAGATATGATATTACATCCTACAACCTTTGACTCTGCCAATTTACAGAAGCTAAAAGTAATAGATCTTGATGAAATTAATAAAGAAGAAACTGAAGTAATTCAACTAAAAGATAATTTCTTGCCCACAGGTCTTGCTCCTTTAGAAGACATTTTTGATTCAAATCATCTCTCTAAGAAACCAAAGATGCAACCCATCAATGCAGAAATAGAGGAGTGTAACATTGGGACCATTGAAAATCCCAAAATGGTCAAGCTTTCTAGAACCTTACCTCCTGATAAGAAATCAGAATATATCAAACTGTTGAAAGAGTTTCAGGATGTGTTTGCCTGGAGTTATGAAGACCTTAAATCCTATGATACTACAGTTATCCAGCACATAATACCCCTGAAATAAAACCAAAGGCTCTTTAAACAGAAACTAAGAAGAGTGAATCCAGTGCTTCTTCCCCTAATAGAAAAGGAAGTAAAACGAATGTATGAAGGTGGGATTATTGCTCCCATAAGGTTTTCTGAATGGATTTCTAACCTTGTACCTACAAGAAAGAAAACTGGGGAGATAAGACTTTGTGTGGATCTGTGAAATTTAAACAAAGCCTCTCTCAAAGACCACTACCCCTTGCCAAAAATGGATCACATCTTACAAAGGGTAGTGGGAGCTTCAAGGATCTCATTACTGGATGGCTTCTCAGGATTCAATCAAATCTTAGTTCACCCAGATGATCAAGATAAAACAGCATTCACCACACCTTGGGAACTTCAAATATGTCAAATGCCTTCTGGACTCAAGAATGCTGGAGCCACATTTAAAAGGGCAATGGACATAGCCTTTGCCAAAGAAATCCATGATTCTTAGTCATATACCTTGATGATACTACAGCCTTCTCAAAATCAGACCAAGAACATTTAAAACACCTCAAACAAGTGTTCTTAATTTGCAGAAAGTATGGCATTTCTTTGAAGAGAAAATGTCAGGAAATGAAAGCAGAAATTGATGAATTCAGGGAAAAAATGACAATATTACAGGATAAAGGACTACCAAGCCTAGTGACTGGCACAGGACAGTTGTTTTCATATAATCAGTATATGACAAGGATCAACAATTATGTTGAAAATCAAATAACAGCACCCAGCAGCTCCACAGAAGAAGCAGGGCCTCCCTCTGGGCAGTCTCTGTATGACAAGTTAAAAAATCTATTTTTTATTGAGCATGAGATAAATCATCTGTTTGAGGTGCCTCCAAACTTCTACAGATATACAGAAGCAGATGAAACACTGGTGAAAATAAGAAGGCATTAGCTACCTCCAGCTGATTGGTGGCAGGAAATGCTGGAAATTCTTCCCAGATAATGCCACTATGTTATTCCTTTTTTGAAAAAATCAAGTCTTCGTCACAGCACAAGTCAGCAGACAGATCATCACGCAGGTATCACAGGGAGCATCCGTACAAGTGACTCACCAAAGCACCCAGACAGCAGGCTAAATTAACGCAGAATTAAAGGCACGGCTACAGCCCACTTTCCTGAGCCATAAAGTCAAAAGTTGTCTGACAGATAGATAGCTGCCATCTCAGCATTAAATGTCGTAGTTATGTTTTCATTTACTTTTTGTAAGAGAGATGGTGGTGCAATTTATTGTACAATAACTCACTATTGAGATATTTTGTATCCTATTTTGTATATATAGCCCCTTAGACAATGTATTGAGGGTCGGTTGTAGTGAAACTCTTTCTGAAGAGCTCTATTGTATACTTGAGACATTTTTGATAATATAAATCGCTGGTGGAGTTCCTAGTTCCTATGCTGTCTGAAGATGGAAATGAATAAGCTCTGTTGTGCTACAGAATTCTTGTGTCAGTTGCTGGAACAATAAGTTATTCTGAATTGTGTATGTGTTTTTCTGTGTATTCCATAATTCATATGTTTTCATGATCATAGTGAATAGAGAAAAAGAATAGCCTAGGATTTGTTTGAACACCCTATGCTCAATCTCTATTTCTAAATATGTTTTCTTCTGGATTAGCCATGGATATGAATTCTTAATTGCTCATGTCTAAACTAATTCTATCATTGTGAATATTGTTTAAGAATTCTTAACTGCTCTTAAGCAATACTTTCATTTTTCCTTTGTTAGCATAGTGAAAGATTCTTAATTGCCTTTCACTCACTAATTCAATAACTTCATTACATAAATCTAAAAAATTGTTCCAGAGATACCTGTCTGGCTCTGCAGCAACACTCTGCCTTCATAAACATTTTTCAGCAGCACATTAACTCAACTCCATTGCCCAATGGACCAAAATTGTTCTATAATCTATACCTCAGCTCTGTTTGAATTCACCAACCCACCAAACTCAAACAAAACAGCACACCATAACTAACCTAAAATCATCCACCAACAAAGTTAAACTATAAAGAGAGAGCCCTCTCTGGTTACAGGTAGGCTAGGACCTGTAGCTAAAAGATTGGTCAGTGGTTACCTCGGCCGTATTCCCTTTAGGAAGCAGGGAACAACCTGAGTGTTAACACTACCAAGTCAAAATATTGGTTTTTGGTTACCTTAGTTGGACCCTTCCTGAGCCTTGGAGATCTGGAAGAGTGATAACAACTTGTTCTCTAACAAAATGATATTTGATCAGAATGTGTTTTGTTTTTGAATGCATGACAAGATTCTTGGAGATGTTGATGGCACTGGAGTTATCACAGAAGATGGGAATAGGATCACTGACTTGTACTTGAATATCTTTCAAAGTTTGTTTCATCCAAAGGAATTTAGTACAACAAGTTGTCACTGCAATGTATTCTGCTTCCACTGTAGATAATGAGATTGAGGTTTGCTTTTTTCTCAACAATGATACGAAACAACCACCTAGATAGAATGTTGCTCCACTAGTAATCTTATCATCATCAACACTTCTTGCCCAATCTACATCTGTAAAGGCTTGAATAATGAGCTTTTTTCCCTTAGGATACCACATGCCATATTCTGTTGTGCCCTTTAGATATCGAAGAATCCTTTTGATGACAATAATATGTGATTCTTTTGGTGCTTCTTGGAATCTTGCTACTTTTCCAATTGCTTGCATAACATATGGTCAGGAGGCTATTAAATATAGAAGAATACCAATCAAATATATGTACAAACTCTGATCCACATCCTTAGATGAGTCGTCTATGCTCAATTTGCAACTTGTTACCACTGGAGTAAGGATGGGTTTGCAATCTTCCATTTTTGAATTTCTTGAGCAATTCCTTGATGTACTTGGCTTGACATATAAATATTCTTTTCTGTTGCTGAGATATTTGAAGCCCTAAGAAGTATGTCAACTCACCAAGTAAAGACATCCCGAACTCACTTTGCATCTTTGTAGCAAATTTCTTACTTAGTCGATCATCATTGCTACCAAATATTATATCATCCACATATACCTCAACGATTGTTAAATTACCTTTATATATTTGTACATAAATATTTCTATCAGCAGTAACTTTCTTGAACCCTTGTTGATGTAGATATCCATTAAGATTAGCATACCATGCTCTGGGAGCCTGCTTGAGACCATACAGAGCCTTCTTTAACCTGCAAACATAGTCTTTTTTTTTATAGTAGAAAACGTTCAGGTTGTTCGATGTAAACTTCTTCTAATTCGCCATTAAAAAATGCTAACTTAACATCCATTTGGTAGAATTTTATTTTTCTTGAGCATGCATGGGCGAGAAACATCTGGATGGCTTCCATTCTAGCAACTAGTGAAAATATTTCTACAAAATTGATTCCTTCAACCCGTGCATATCCTTTGCAGACTAATCTTGCCTTGTTCCTGGTAGCCTGTAATCCTTCAATTGTTTTGCTCCCCTTGAACCTTTAATGAAACTACCATATTGTTCAAACTACCTTCCTATCAATTGTAGAATTGTGCCATATATTGCTACATAGACTCCTCCTATACAAACATTAAGGAGTCAACAAGTCAGATTGTTCAAAATAGTGAGTCACCTAATGGGCCATCTTGACTTGAGTCATTATCTAAAGTAACTGCTAATTCCTCACGACCTTCTTTATTAAACCAGCTCACAAAACGATAGAAAAGATAGATAAACACCTTAGAAATAAGCCTCTTCGAGGGGGAAACCTCCTTTACATTACAGAAATGAACAATTCTTAGATGATACAAATGACAAGACCTCCTTTCTATATATAAGAGTCTAAGGGGTCATAATATAATCAGAGCCAACATAACAATAATAAGTAAGGGCACAATAATAACAATAGTGGGCTTCTATGGGACACAATAATAACAATATGGGGACTAATGGGTACAACAATATAATAAGGGGGTTGTTACTAATAACAATAAGGGGTTACACTAGTAGTATAGGGGCCTAACATGCCCCTCTCCTTCAAAAAATGTTGTCCTCAATGCTTGAGTAGTTCTTGATGCTTCTATATAACATTCTTGTCCTCCCATGTGGAATCTTCAATGGGTAAGTTCTTCCACTTGATGAGATACCCTGAAATTGATCGATTTTGTAGATGTCAGGTTCTTCTTTCTGTGACTGCTCCAAGTTCCAATATGTTTTTTCCTTCCTCTTCAAGTTCTGGAAATATTGTTTGTATTGGGATCTTCTGCAACTTTTGAATGAGTGGCCACAATTCTTCATCATTTTTCCATTCATCCCTTGCCTCATGTATCCAATCTAGTTGGATAATAGAAATAGCACAAAACAATGCTTCCACATCCTCATCCTTTATTGAGAGTGCATCTACAAAAAAAATTTGCTTCCCTTTCCTATAGATGATGTCAAAGTCATAACCCAACATATTTGTGACCCATTTTTTCTGTTCTTCTAATGATAATATTCGTTCTAAAAAGTATTTAAGCCTATCATGGTCCATTTTTACCTTGAAGTGTCTTCCCATTGGGTAAGGTCACCATTTCTTAAGTGCATGTAGTATTGCCAACATTTCCTTCTCATAAATAGCTTGATTGAGATGAAGCCATAAAAATACCCAATCACCTACATCAAAACATTTTTCACTGCAATGTTGAGATACCTGTTGTTTCATTCGATTTTGCACCAAAGTGGCATTATCCTTTAAAAGTTGGAGAACTTGTTGTTCATGCTTGATGTGATCTTTCACTGCTTGAACCTTTTTCTTCTTGATATGTCCTTCTATTTTTAGAGTTTGAGGAGTGGTAATTTCTTTTGATGCTTTACAAGATATGGTCGGATTCATTTCTTGAAGCTAGATGTGATATTTCACTTATTGAACATTTGTATTCTTGATATGTTCTTCTATCTTGATAGTTTGAGGAGTGGTAATTCCAACCAATGCATTACAACATATGGTTGGATTCATTTCTTCTTTCTCGATGTGATCTTTCACTTCATGAACCTTTTTCTTCTTGATATGTCCTTCTATCTTGAGAGTTTGAGGAGTGGTAATTCTTGCCAATGCTTTACAAGATATGGTCAGATTCATTTCTTCTTTCTCTAGGATTGGTTCATGGTGTATATCCTCTTCTTTTGAAGTTTCTTGATCCTTTTCTTCCTCCTCTTCATAATCTATGTAAAATAATTTCTTCTCGGCACACTTATGACCTTTAGTACATTTGCTATCACAATTTTCACAAAGCCCTTTTTCTCTTTTTTCTTCCAATTGTTCTGGTGTCACCCTTGTAGGGTGTGTGAGGCTAGGAGAAACAACACCTCCATGTTTATAGTTGTGAGGGGTAGAATTCTTTGTTTCCATAATTTTTCTTTCCACTTTTCTTGCTAACCTGAATGCCTTCTCCAATGAATCAGGTTCCCAAAGACGAACCTCATGTTGAATGTTATCCTTTAAAGTCCCTATGGAGACATCAATCCTCTCCTTCTCTAGAATATCATTTTCCATTATATTCAATTTTTTAAAGTCCTCAATGTTCTCTGCCATTGAACAATTTTGTTTGAGATTTCTCAATTGGTTAAAGAAGTTGTTTCTCTTTGTATCCTCATAATGTGCTATAATTTCCTCCTTGAAAATTGACCACGTGCCAAGTGTTTTACGAGAACAAATCCCTTTATAACATAAAAATTGATTTGGTTCTAAATATTTAGATGCAATACATACCTTTTGTAACATTTTTACACCATGAAGATTAAAATATTTCTCCATCTGTAATATCCAATTTACCAGATCCTTGCCATAAAACTTCCTCATCTCACTTTTTCTTGATTTTAGGAGCTAGATCTTGAAACGATTGTAACTCTGTAATTTCAAATCTTCTGGCTCTGAAATCATGATCTACATTAGTTCTCTGTGTCCTCTTTCCAATTCCACTAGTATGATCAAAATTGGATTCTCCAAGAAAGTGTTATACACAATCTCCCAAGATGACCTGATTATACACCTTTTCAGAATAGCGAACTTGTATGAAGTGCCACATGTCACTGTTTTGACCTTCGAATCTGAAAAATACACACAATAGACCACAGTCCGTCCTCATTCTCTAACGTCTTATGAAATTTCAATCTGATGCTCAGATAGAAAGTTTCGACTATTTTCCCAAGGCCACCTATTTAAGATGTAATTCGGGAGTCTACAAAGACCATAACTTCCTCAGATCATATATCCAAACATATAGAGAGACAAGATCTGAAATTTGGAACCAATGTTCAGACCGATCTCCTCTCAAATGGGTTTTTGTTTTATCTTCTGAAACTTTGTAGCGAAAACGTTATAGTTAAAATTCCACGATGACTTGTTTTAGATGAAATTATGGAGCTTCCAAAAGCTATAACTTCCTGAGATCATATCTCCGAAAATATAGTAAGACAAGCTCTAAAATTTGTACCCAATGTTCAGTGATATTTTGTCTCAAATAGGTTTTATTTTTAACTTCTATAATGTTGTAAAAATAAAGTTATAGCAAAAATTCCACGATGGCTTGTTTGGAGCAGTGAAAACACTAGAATCCAAAGCTTTGATACCAAATATTATGAAACCAGCTCATAAAAATATAGAAAAGACAGATAAACGCCTTAGAAATAAGCCTCTTCAAGGGGGCAACCTCCTTTACATTATACAAATGAACAATTCTTAGATGATACAAATGACATCAGAGTCTAAGGAGTCAAAATATAATCAGATCCGACATAACAATAATAATGTAAGGGCACAATAATAACAATATGCAGACTACATGGGTAGAAAAATATAATAAGGGGGTTGTACTAATAACAATTAGCGGTTACACTAGTAGTATAGGGGCATAATAGTATAGGGGCATAACACCTTTTTCTTTTACAAAGACTGAAAGCATAACTGTTGAAACCTTGTTATCTGCTTTGTCTTCCTGTGCATGTTTCCTTTTCTAGACCTTCTTATTCTTACAATCGCGACCCATGGGCCATAGTTATAACACTTGAAGCATTAAATGTTCTCCATATGAGATTCCATCTGATATCTAGAACCGCAAGTGCTATGGCCATAGCTATGGCATTTGAAACATTCAATATTTGGCCCATCTAGCACATATTTGCCTCTGACAAAATGATCGTGGAACCTATCTCATGATCCTACAAGCTTGCTTCTAGGATTTTGCAGATAACGATTGTACCTGTCAAAAACTTCACATTCCCTAGCCATATTCCCATAGTTAGCACATAAAAAGAAATAATCATTAAATAAACGAACATACCTGGAAGCTTTTTTATTCTTCTTTGGAGGCGGTGTTGTAGTTTTTTGTAGTTCTTTGTTCTTGATTTCTTTGGTCTTGTTATTTGGAGTTGCAACATTCTTCTTTGGCTTTTCACTTTGATCAAATTCCTTCTTAGAATCATCCTACGAAGCTATGAATCTTGTACCTTCATTAACTGGAGCTTTACCATCATTAATTGCCTTCATTTTTGCTTCTTCATCTGTCTTAGCTTGTAAGTGTTATTTTTGCAATCCCTCGACTTTGTTGATCTCATCATGGGTTGCATCAAGTTCTTCTTGATTTTCAGCAAGATCTTCTTGAAACCATCTTTTCAAGATCTTCCTTCTTTTTTCTACCTCCTCAGCATGTAGCTTGAGAAGAGTGGTATTTTCTACTTCTCTGTTGAGAACCTGTATCTATTCCTTCTTCTTCTCATTTTCAATCTTGAGCCTACTTATTTCTATTGAATATGTTTCTAATTCCTTTTTATTTTTGTCAATAGTGGATATGCATCTTTGATCAGATTCCTTCCTTTCAATTTCTACTTCCTGCATCTGTTGGGTGATCCTACCAATCTCTACAAATGCTATGTCACGTTCTTGTTTCTTCTGTTGGAATTCTCTCTTGAGGTCTCATGTTGTTGTATTATTGATTTCTTCCAATGCCCCTGAGCTGTTGGCATAGTTTTGGACAATGTTTCCCTTCTTCACTACCTTATGCAGCGAGACTAATTCGGCTTCTAATGCTTCCCTTTCTTGGTTGCTTTCTTACAACTTACTTTGAAGTAACTCTTCACATTTGTGTTCTTGAACTTCAATTTTGAGACCTTGAACTTGTTCTTCAAGAGTATTGGAATGGATCTTCTCAGCCTTGAACTCTTTTATAAGCTTGATTTCCTCCTTAGAAAATTCTTCTATGGTCAACCCTTCTTCTTCATTGCTTGATACCTCTTGTTTATTGTGCTGGGCCATAAACAATACTCTCTCACTGGCTTCGTCATCACTTTCACTGTCTTCATCAGATGATGAGCTATCTTTGACATTTGAGTTAGCTACATATATATTCTCAAGCTTGTCCCATACATTTTTTGTGGTTTTACAACCCAACACCTTATGATAAGAAAAGTCAATAAGTCCACTGATAATAATATTCTTTTATTTTGCATCATTTACCAAATTCTTCTTATCTTGTTCATCTGCGTTTGGTGTAAACCCATTTTGAATAGTGTCCCATACTTCGTAACCTTGCACCAAGAGATAGACCTCCATTCTTCCTTTCTAGAGTGCATAATTATTTTCATTAAACAAAGGTACACCATTCTTGGTATGCTCCATGATCTCCTTCAAGTTGTTAAACTACTATTGAAGGAACCACGTTCTAATACCAATTGTTGGAAATAATGGGCGGGGGGGTTGAATTAGTATTCCTTTCAATTAGTATTATTATTAATCTTTCAGAGCATTAGTTAATCTTCAATTATTATCAGTGTTTGTACAATGATAGTAGTAAAAAAAAGGAACACAAATGCACACAATTTTTAAGGTGGAAACCCCCTCCGGGACAAAAACCACCTGAACACTTTTCTAATAATTCTTTAATATTCAACTCCAATTGAAAATAAATCTCCAACTTCCTAGAATATAGAAAAGAATTCTTCTCCATCTCTCACTAGATGGATGTTCCAACGCCTGAGATTCTTCAGTAGTCAACTGAACGTATGCCCCAACACCCAATGAGCTACAACTCACCCTAGCACCACCCTACCACCATGAAGTTTTCACAAGCTTGAACCTATTGGTGACTTCATGCACCAGCCTAGCACCACCCTACCACCCTATAGAAGAATAAAATAAGAATGGACTCTCATACCAAGGAAAATGGTCCACTTCACAATGATATAAAATGATGTAGAAGAAGAAGACATACTAGACCATAACCCCAACTATGACACAACCACCTAATGATTATCCTAGAACTCCTGACACTACCTCTTCAGCTCTTGGTAGATAGACACTTGTACAACTTTTACAATGAATTTGTACAATGATACTTTTACAATGATTGTATGCAGTTCTACCCACTTGAAGACTTCATGTGGTGAACTTCTTGTTGTTTTTCCACACCTTGATTGTTGCTCTTGTCATGCTACCCTTTCTCACTCTTAAGAACATTATATTATGCATTTATTTTTCTCTTTATGAATATATAATATCTACAAAAGGTCTTCAAGGAAATACCCATGACATGATAATAGCAAAACTTACCTCATCTTGCACAGCATATGTGAGTGCTAAACGAAAACAACAAATTAGAATAAAAAGAACCTAATGAAATTAAGAGATGAACATGCATATACAAAAGATACTTACCTAGATCTTACCTCTACTACATCATTTTTTTGCACCTTGCTCTTTGCTTCCCTAGAAAGTCTAGTCCTGTGCACCCCTTGACAACACTTGATCTAGTTTTTTTCTTGCCTACTAGGAGCACAATATTGAATCTGATGTATCTCTTTGACTACAGATCCCCAATATGTAGTTTTTGGTCCTGTAGTATCCCTCTGAGTCTTCTTTCCAATTCCATGGGTCTGAATCGGTTTGAATTCTTCAAGGAAAATTTTTTCCCAATCACTCACAATGACCTAATTATGGACTAGTTCAGTAGAGAGAACTTGTACAACATGCCACATGTTAGTGTTTCCTCTTTCAGCTCTGCAATTGAAACACAGAAAACTATAGTCCATGCATATCTATCACCTTTTACATAATTCCAATCCACTTCTCAGAGAGAGAGTTATGACAATTTTCCCAAGGTGACCTCCTTGAGATGAATTTCGGGAGCCTTCCAAAACCTGAACTTCCACAGATCATATCTCCAAAAATATAGCAAAACAAGATTTGAAATTTGGTCGCCACATTCATCAGGAATTACAATCAAATGGGTTTTAATTTCATCATCTATGACTTCACAGAAATAAAGGTATAGCAAAACTTTGACTATCACTACTATTGGAGGATATATGAGATTTCTTTTTATAGAGTTGAGAGGGGCTTCTATTGAGAATGTTGGAGGGATTTTAGGAGCTTAAATTTTTTTATTAATTATTGACTAATCAATGACCAAAATCAATGATAAATTCCATGCCACAACCCCATGGGGTTTTAGCCCACTAATTGGAGTTACTAACTTCAATCTTGAATAACTTACAAACTGTGAGGAATTACAAGGAGAGCTATATACCAATAGAAAGATATTTTTGGGTAGAGTACTCCTATAATGGTTATTAGATGAGAAACAATGAATGATTATGCCTAATGTGGCATGGAATTTCATGATCATCCTTGGTGCTCCTTGGTTTGACATCAATGACAACCTCATATCATCTTTAGATCAACATTCAGTTGTATAAATAAGGAGGCCTAGAGCCTCATTAGGATTCAGATATTTTATGTAAGAGCACTAAGCATTTTCGAGTTAATGTTTTGTGGAAAAACATTGCTATGTAGTTTTTTCTGATATGATAATGAGAATAAGAATTTCCTTGATCCAACATTGAGTTGTCTCAGAGGACTGAAGCTCTTGTGTTAGGGCCCAACCCTAGTAGCAAAGGCTTCTCTTCTTATACTTGTATTCTTAGGTTATTTCATAGATTAAGTGTTGAATTGATTTTAGCATTGTCTCATTGCAGGTAGTGGTAAGTTGGATTGGTTTGCTTCCATTTGTGCATAACTTTAGTAGTAGCTTTAGAGAGGTAAAGGAATATCAAAATGGTTGATATCAACTAGTTTTGGCCTCACTCCTCTCTTTAGGGACCATGGTTTGAGGAAAAACTCGTATTCAACCCTAAAAAGATAGAATTGTGATTTCTTATGGAATTTAGCGTTTTCCGCTACTTAGGCCAACTTATTTTCAGTTTTCAAGAATAGGTTTCAGTTTTTATTTTTGATATTTCTAGATTTGTATTAGATCTCATGGTGTTTCACATTATTCTGCAAGTATTTCCATGTATGAACTAGGCAACTAAATAATGGAATTTTGTTTCTTATGTTGATTAGAAATCTTCCTTGTTTGACATGATTCATGGGTAAATGCCAGTGATGTATGTATTGCAAGAGATGTCACTAGTGTAGGAAGATCTCATGTCAGTAGCCCCAACCTAACGTCATCCATCCATGATCACCAAAAGTCCATCAACCAGTTCATCGTTCCATAAGAACAACTTCCCAGGTTAGTTGAGCAAATCCAACCATCTCGCAAACTTTAGTTTGAGCTCTGAGGAAGTCCTAGTCATTCCCTTGCCTTGTTTCTTCCATAATTCACCTTACCTAAGCCCTATACCACCTCCCAAATCATTCATATTTCTCTCCACCAGATCCTATAGGAATACAAGGGATTTTGTAGGAGCATTAGGAAATCCTATAGGAAGCATTAGGACATCCTGTAGGAAGCATTAGGGCATCTTGTAGGATGACCTATAGTGGCCTGTTTTGAGGCTGATTTGTGGAAAAGGCATATAGGAGAAGACCCCCACTTGGCTCCCAAGCCATCTAACCTTTCACAACCATCTCTAACCCACTTGCCACATCACCAAGAAGATTTAGCATTCACATTTTCACAAAAAAAATGACAAGGAAAAATATTTATTGTGCTCATTCATATGCACATCAGTAAAGTGTTTGGTTATCTCAGATTGCATGCCTAGGATAGTTAGGATTACACACATGTTAGCTTAGAATTCTTCTAAAGGAAGATTTCTTAAAAAATAGCTAGATGAGTGGTGTGTTTAAAGCATTTATTTCAGTCTTTCATTACTACAGTAGACAATATTTCCATTCTTCCAATTAGGATAAAATTCCCCTTTATTCATTGGTAATCAAAATTCTTCTAAATCAATAGAAGGCTAGTTTGAGAAATCATAGTGGTCTATCGTGAACTGAGCAGTCACAAAGAGTGGACCCATTTCATCTGCTTCTGTATACAACACTGTCACCTCCAAGTTTGTACGAACCCAAGTTGATAAGGTAAAGTTGGTAGCCCCTGGAGTAGCAGCATTCCTGCTATAATACTAGTGCTCATCACTTTTTGGCGCTGTTGCTGGGGAGGTGTCTGAGTAAGATGTTATTTCTGCTTTCTTTCTTCCATTTCTTATCTCTTTCATTCTGCTATTAGCTTCATTTCTGTAAAAGTATTTGTAAGTTGGTTTTCTTTCTTTTCCATTTTGCAAGTGAGATTCCATTTAGCAGTTAGTTTCCTCAGTTTGTTATTTCAATTATGCAGTTAGTCTCAAATCTTGAAAAACAAAACAAAACAGAAACACCTTCTTTCATGCCTTGTATGAATTAGGATAACTTAGGAAAATTTCTACCAAACACCCCCCCACTTCAAACAACCAACCGTCCCTCTTCTTTGGTGACTGTGAATTGGAGTGTAGGTTTTAATCCCATACAGAAATTACCTGCATACAAATTCTAAAACACAGAAAAGAAACAATGCAAGAGTGTAACACATAAAACACATATACATAGAGATTTTCCCCTAGATCCCAAAACCGAGACTACCAACTTGATTTTTTTCATTATGTTCCTTTCAATGTTACAATACATATTTATACATGCTGAAGCATCCAATACCAGGGACTGAAAACCATCGCGTCCAAAACCATGAACCGGAAACCATTGTGTCCAAAACCATGTGCGAAAATCATGCACAAAACCATAGGTAGGTCCACTCAACCTAACATAGGGTACAAAACCAAATTTTTCTGGGGCGCTACCCCAAACCTCATAGAGTGGGGTTACCTACAGCCCTAAAACCCCCTGTGACTCTCCCTACTATGCAAACAACACAACGAAGGGGGGCTCTACCCCCCTTCTAACCCCCCGGTTGACTATGTGGGCTAGTCATGGAAAGAATATAACACAACCCAACATTCTCCCACTTGTTGTTTTCTTTCCACAGGGGGCCACAAGAGAGCTTAGTCATTTATCTAGCCCTACAATGCCCATTGTTTCGCTACACCAAGAGAACTTCTTAGAGCTCACAGATTTTGTCAATGCATCTGTAGTATTCTTCAAAGTGTCCACCTTTGCCAACAACACCTTTTTGTCTTCTATCATATCCCTCACAAAGTGATAATGAACATCAATGTGCCTTTTCTTTGAATGATATGCAAGGTTCTTTGCCAAGAAAATTGCACTTTGGCTATCACAGTCTATCCTTTTAGCTTCCTGTACTAACCCCATACTTGAACATAATCTCTGCAACCAAACTGCTTCCTTGCTTGCATGAGTGGCTGCCATGTATTATGCCTCTGTAGTTGATAGTGCCACTACATATTGTTTC